>JABFPB010005823.1:0-12781 GCA_022817645.1 Ceratoteleas bidentatus
ATTATCAGTTTGGATCATTAATGGATCATGTTTAACATGATCAAATTCATCACATGGCTCATGATCAATTTGGATCACAAATGGATCATGAATTGGCTCATGATAATTTTGGGTCCTAAGTAGACCATGAATTGGCTCATGATCAGTTTGGATCCTAAACGGATCATGAATTGGCTCATGGTCACACATTGAATCATAATGGATCATAAATTGGTTCATTATCAGTTTGGATCATTAATGGATCATGTTTAACATGATCAAATTCATCACATGGCTCATGATCAATTTGGATCATAAATGAATCATGAATTGGCTCATGATAATTTTGGGTCCTAAGTAGATCATGAATTGGCTCATGATCAGTTTTGATCATATACAGATCATTAATTGGCGCTTGATCAATTTTAATAATTACTGGATCATGTATTAACTCACGATCAAATTGAATCATAAATGGATATTTAATGGTCTCATTATCATGAATTGGCTAATGATCGAATTGGATCATTAATGGTCTCATGATCATGAATTGATCATTACATAACTGGATCATTAATGGTATCACGATCAAATTGGATCATAAAAGGTCTAATGATCAATGTGGATTATACATGAATTATTGACTCATGGTCAAATTGAATCATAAATGGATCATTATTGAATAAAAGTCTCAAGATCATGAATTGAGTCATCGTCATAAATGGATCATTAATGGACTAACGATCAATTTGAATCATTATTGAATCATGAATTGGCTCATGATCCATTTGGATCATAAATGGATCATGAATTGACTCATGATCCATTTGGATCATGAATTGACTCATGATCCATTTGGATCATGAATTGACTCATGATCCATTTGGATCATGAATTGGCTCATGATCAATTACCTTCATAAAAGGATCATTAACAGCCCTATGATCAATTTGGATGAAAAATGGATCATTAATGGTCACTAAAGGACCATGTAATATTATTGTTATTCTGATCAAGTAGATCAGTGAGAGTTTGATGATGATACAGATGTCATTAATTGTCTCATAAGAAATGTGAGTCATCAGTTTGAGTCATAAGTGGATCATACATGGTCTAAATCAATGGTAATTATCAACACTCGTGGTAAACGTGGATTACAATTGCGTCATTAATGGTCGTAATTATTAAAGGTTCCACGATCAATATAGATCTTGAATAGTCTCACGTTCTATAAATACGATATATATATGAATATAAATCGTATTTATGATCTATTTGGATCATATATGATCATTTCTAAATAATAAATCAGTTCAACTCTTTGAATAAGCTTGACTTCGAATTTTCAATGTAAAATTAATGAACTTTCAATTCGATACAATCCCCGCCATTCTCCATTCACAGACCCCTCCTTTTCCTGCCTAATCTCCTCGCTACAAATATTGCATATTCCCCGAAGCAATCTTCCGGCGAAACACTTATTCGTTCAACTATTGAATTCGACATTCAACGATAAGACGCGAACTGGAGCAATGTAAATTCCGAAACACGAGTATCGCAAATTCGGTTGCCGCGCCGATAATTCCATGAGTTTTCGCGTTGGCGTTCAATAATTAAGGCAGTGCCGAAAGCGACATTTCCGACGTTACAGATTTCTTAAAATATGTCAGAAAAAACAAAAACTAAAAAACAAATAATATTCAAGGTAAACATCAAAACAAAAGAAGTGAAAAAGTAAACAAAACAAAGAATTAAAAATAAACAAAAACCAAAACAAAACAAGTACTTAAAGTAAACACAAACAAAAAGCAAAACAAAAAAAAACAAAACAAAAAGTAAAAACAAAACAAACATTAAAAGTAAACAAAAACGATCAAAACAAATATGAAAAGGCAAATAAAACAACAAAAACTAAAAGTAAACATAACTGATAAACTTTAAGTAAAGTAAATACAAATAAAATGTTTTTTAAGTAAAAAAATATTCAATTATACTAAAAATGCTTAGTTTCTCTTTTCGTAGGTGTAAGTTGTAAACAGAAGAAACGTCGCGGTGGAATAAAAAGCGCGTCTGCCACTTTTCACCCGTCATAAAAGTGCGCAACAATGCGAATTAGCACGTGAGAAAACGTGGGGTGGATTTAATCAGAGGTGTGCTGCGCGGAACGTGACATTTTTTAAATTCACCGCGGTCTAATGAACGCTCGCGCGATCCGCGAAATTAAATTGATCGCACGGCGTTTATTCGATTGTACTTTTCCCGCGGCCATTTTGGAATTAAAAATGCTCGCTCGATAGTAAACAGACGGGCTTTTTCATTTGTCAACCGAGACAGCTGTATCAATTCGAGATAGTTGACAAAATATCATGATCGATTCCCGATAAAATAAATTTTTTTTAATTCAATCATGGTTTTTCCTTAAACAATTGTGAAATAAATTGTTTTAAACAATTACGATTAAATATGAATAAATAAAAAATAAATAAGTAAAAAAACTTCAAAAATAAATTTGAAAAACTGATATTTAAACATTTTTAAATAAATAAAAATTTAATTTAAAAAACTTGTATTTTTGAATTTTTTAATAAATAAAATATTACCAAATATAAATAATAACTAATATTTTTTTATTTTTTAATAAATAATATATTGAATAAAAAATAAAAACTTGTATTAAATGAAAATGTAAATTTTGTAAAAAAATTAAAATTTCAATAAAAAATGCTGTTTTTAATGTAGTTTTTAGCAGTTTAAACAATTATCTTCTATTTTTAAAAACAGTATGAAAAGTTTATTTTTTATTTTGTTTGTATTTCATAAATTGACCGTAAAAAATTGAAAGCGACTACTTTCGACGTCAAAATTGACAGGAAAAAACTCGATTCGCGGAATCTCACCAACGCGACAATTATCGGGACGTGTTCATTTCAAGTGAATCATCTTTTGACAGCATGATTGGCAATTGGTCACACAAAGTATGTCAGAACGGACAATCGCGCGAATAAAATGTTTGCGACGCTTTTTAATTAGAACGGAAATGCCGCGGACTTAAATAATCAATACGTTCCATTCCCATTTTTACTTCAAACACACTCAATTATGCGTTATTACAAGGCGTTACGTGTTTTTTTAATTTTTATCCATTTTTCTTTATCCTTTCGTTATGTAAATTTGAATTTCGACATGATTCGCGCCAAAAATTGAACTTGTTTGGCGCGAAACTTCTCGAAATTTGAATTCTTATTTTCACAAAAATGGGTTCATCGAAATAAAAAATTTTCTAATCAATTAAATAAAAATAATTCAATTAAATGAATGTATTTATTTTAGCAATAAATAAAATTAATGAAATTAATAAAAATAATAAAATAAATAAAATAATAAAATTAATAAAAATAATAAAATTAATAAAATAATTAAATTCATAATATTAATAATATTAATATAATATAATATAATTAAAATTTAACTTATAAGCATTCTTTTTAAGGTTCAGATTTTTTTTTCAATGAAAAGTCGTATCACTGAAGTATTTATGTAGACTATTTATAAGATAACAATGTTTATAAAATGAGTTTGCGGGAACTTAATTAATCGATTGTTAAAAAGTAGATAATTAGTGCAGTTAGTTAATTGCTTGATTTTCTAATTAAAAATGTCAATTTATCTGGCGTATAAAGTTTAACAGCGTTGTTATACTAATAATGAATGGATGGCATTGCGAAAGAATGTGTAGCGCGTTTTGTTGCAATCTAAAATAAAACATCAGTATGTAAAATTACATCCTGCAATTTCTTTGCCATCAGATAAAGCAAGACGTAATTTTACGCGAACACGTTCCACTGTGAAATGTAACTAAATCCGCGATTACGTTTTCTCGTAATGGAAAATCAGATTATGTTTTTTTTTCCTTTTTTGCAAAAATATATGTACAGTTTTGTTGAATAGAAGAGATAAGAATATGTGGAAATAAAGAAAGAAATATATTTTCATTTAATTAATATTTATTTAATTAATATTCATTTAATTATTAATTAATTTATCTAGATAAAATAAATAAATAAAAATAGTATAACAAAAAAGGACAAACGTATTTTAAAATTTGAAAATAATAATGCGAAGAAAATATGAAATCCGGACTTTCAATTAAATGCTATTTAAAGTAAAAAATTAAATATAAATTAAAATAAAATAAATTTTGTTCGCTTTTCAATTAAAACTCAGAAAATAAAGTAAAACCACACTATTTACGACCAAATTTAAAAGCAATCAAAAAATGTCTCATTCACTTCAATTGAAATAAACGCGCTGAAAATTCATAATTCGCCTCGCATTTCGCCGGAGCTAATTGTCTCGCAAGATTCGCGACGCGTGATTGGCGTTTCCCACGATTAAACTTTCGATGTTTCATTTCCAAACGTGACAACACCTTCGAAACCGCCAGAGCGCTTAATTTAGCAATAAATTGGCGGCATTAGCTGCGCCGATGAGCGGCAAATTAATTATCTGAATAAAATACCAATAAAACAAATTTCCCGCCAAAAGTCATTTTTACAAAATATACGATATTTTATGAAAACCTGACAAAGCAAAAGCCAGTAATGAATTGAGAATTTTTTTTAATTTTAAATTTAATTTAATTTAAATTTTAAATTTAAATTTAAATTTAATTTAATTTAAATTTAAATTTAATTTAATTTTAATTTAAATTTAATTTAATTTTAATTTTTAATTTTAAACAAAATTATTTTAAAACATTTTGTTAACAATTTTTTAATTACAGAATGTTGCTAAGGTTAGCTTTTTGTCAAAATTTGCATATTTTTCAGTATTTTTAACTTTAATGTCCCTATAAGTTGAAAATAACATTTAGTATTTAAAAAATTGATATTAAAAATATTTTTAAAATATTATAAAAATATTTCACAAATATTAAAAAATATTTTTAAACTATTTAAACAATAATATAAAAAGGTTTTAAAAATATGTAACAAATATTTTACGATTTTTTAAAATTTCTATATTTAAAAAATATTATTCTGATAAGGTTAAATTTAAAATCAATTTTGGCGCGAAATGGAGATTCAATCTTGACTATTTGGGTAATACGTTCGGTGGAATAAAAAATATTTTAGTTAAATTGATACAAGATTTTGTCGAATATAAAAAAATTTTGTTAAATAGAAAATTTAGTTGATTCATGAACTATTTTCGATAGGTTATGTTAACTGAACCTTTCAGTTAGGCGAACCAAACATTTTTCCAAGCGCTGACGCGGTTATTTTAGTTATTATGATCGTGATCGATGGAACGGCCGACGCGTGAATCAGCGCGAAAAAAATGTCCACTTTCAACTTCAATCGCACAAACTGGTTTCTTCGGTGGATTTTATCGTGGGATACATTGTGGCTCGCGAGATGCGGCGAAAAATGTCGAAAAATGTGTGGAATATCGACATAAGTGGAGGAGTATGAAAATATGTAGGATTGGTAAGAAATATCGAAAATACATAGAAGGATATCGAAAAATTGGGAAATCAGTCGATTATCGAACTGAGTAGAAAGTGTGTATCGAAATACATAATTTGTGGCGACATGCATATGAAAATATACGTTTTTACAATTCTTTTTTTTACAACTCATATGCTTATTAACTTATATAGAATACAATCAGGATATAAATTTACTTATTACAACATATGTTGGGTGTTTTAGTATGGATTTGCATCAATTATTTGACGGTAATAACAATGAACACTCATTTCTGGCCGAAAAAACAAAAAGAAACAAAAAACAAAACACAAAGTAAAAACAAAACAAACATTAAAAGTAAACAAAAACGATCAAAACAAATATGAAAAGTCACATAAAACAACACAAACGAAAAGTAAACATAGTTGATAAACTTAAGTAAAGTAAATACAAATAAAATGTTTTTTAAGTAAAAAAAATATATAATTAAATTAAAAATGCTTTGCATCACTAATTTGACGGTAATAACAATGAACACTCATTTCTGGCCGAAAAAAAAACAAAAAGAAACAAAAAAAAACAAATCTCTTCCACCCCAAAAAACAAAACATTCCTCTCCCCCTCTTCCTCCAATTTTTTTCTTCCTCAAATTGTTTCATACCCCTCGAAACCTTCACAAAGAAAGCCCAAAACGAAAGGAAACGGTGCATCTCCGTTTCCGATCACTGAACACTTATTTGGACCGCCGTTCGGCGCCGACCCACGTTGGGCGCCAATCGGTGGCGGGGCGCTTTCTCGGTTCATTCAGAGTGCGTGTACTACGCCCGTCGGAGCGTGACGTTATCGCGGCGGCAATTTTTTTCTTTTCCTCCTCTCCCCCCTCTTCCCCCCCCCTCGACGTACCTCGATTTTTTTTCACATACCCGGCCATTTCCCAACGCGAGCGCGACATTCCTGCGCGCATGCGCGGCGTGACGTGACGCATTATCGGATCCATCGGGCGTCATGTAATGAGACGTAAAAATAGACTTTGGACACAATTACGCGCGCCGCGCTGCTGTAATTAATCGTCCGATATCGGCGATCGGTTAATTGCAGCGGGCGGCGGTGTCGCGATGCGTAACCGTTTTTGTTGGCTCCTATTTGTGGGATTAATTATGTAAAATCGGTTCGTTAAGTGAGAAAAAACAGTCTATTTAGATGGAAAAAATTATTGATTAGACTGGCAACATTTTAAATAAATTATTTGATTTTAAATCAAATTTGGTTCATATAAATACAAAAAAAGCAAAAAAATTCCAACCATCTCAATCCAAACAAACTTCGCCTCGCCTGTAGCAAACATCAAACAAACCATCAAACGGAAAAAGAAAAAGGTCACGTAATTCTCCAAGCTCGCGCGCTCTTAAATCATCCGGCTTATTACACGACGTGCCGCTTTTGTCTCAGCGGAAAAGCGACGCCCTTTTTTTACCTGGCGTCGGAAAACTCGAGCGCGCGTTGCGCGACCGGCGCGCCCTCTGCCGCGCGCCATATGAAGTGGCGCCTCGCGCGCCCCACGTGGGCGTATTAACCGGAGGCCGAGTCTCCTCCGGCCGAACCTGTTGCGCGCTTCGATCGGCGCGCGCGACAGGTTGACAACTGGTCCACCGCGGAGTATGCATATTTATCGCGAAAACGAGATGCGCACCTGCGTTCCTTTCAAGTTTCACTCTCAATGCCACTCTGAGGAGCATTCTTTTAGGTTTTTTTATTTAAAGTTGATAAAAATAATGACTGGTTTTGCAGGGGTGCCACCCTTCGTTAGTACGGCCCTGGTTGGGGTCAAAGAAGATGACCTTTGGTCGTTCTGTAGGTTGGAATGTTTTTTTAATGAAACAATGTTGGGCAAAATGATGTTTGGTTTGGTAGGGGTGCCCCCCTTGATTGGTACGGCCCTGGCTGAGTTCAAAGAAGATGACCTTTTCGTCGTTTTATACGTTGGAATGGCGAAAAAGTTTGTTTTCAATAACAGATGAACTAAATAGATGATAGGGGTGCCATCCTTTGTTAGTACGGCCCTGGTTGGGGTCAAATAAGGTGACCTTTCGGTCATTTTGTAGGTTGAAGGATGAAGAAGTTTGTTTTTTTACCACATTTTTGTCCAAGGTTATAGGATACTCTTGTTTAGAGTCAAAGATGACCTGTTTGACCTTCAAAGATTCTTGGAAATTCCCGTTTCCAAGAAATCATTATTTTTAGCCATTAACTTCAAGCTATGCCATAAATTGTGACATTGTAACATCCTAAGAATCTGTACCTCACAAACCTAACCTCGAAGTCCCAAAATCCCGCTTGAAAGCCTCCCTCCCCAAAATTTCGACAATGAATTATTAAAGAATGCCAGAGACCCCATCCAAAATTTAGAGACAAAAGGATAACCGAGTGAAATCTCCTCGGCGGAATCACGGTTAGTTGTAATTGCCGCGAGTTACATGTCGTTACCTGCGCAGGCACGCACACAACGGTGGAGCAAAATATGAATTTATTTCAGCTACATATAGGGACATTAAATTCTTTGCGACTGACATAGACTTCCGCCGGTCATGCCTCGATTACGAATTACGCGAGACGGCATTAGGGCTAACGGGCCAGTTTTAGGCAGTTCCGACTCGTTCGAGCGTATCCGGAAGGGGGCGTTAAATTCGTCAGTAGTTCCCTACATTTTCTTAGGGACCCCACACCAGAAAGAAATTTCAATTAAACGAAAATATTTTAAACCTGACCTTAAACTGACGAGGAAAAAAACTATCATGCCTCCCACCCTTTGAAAGAGCCACGATCTAAAATACCACATTTTGCGGTTTGTTACAGATATACCAGACATTCCGGATAACATAAAAAATTTACGTTCCTTACAAGTAGCGGACTTCAGTAGCAACCCAATACTCAGGTACGCCTATCGACGCGTTTGGATTTACGCACGATTAAAATCCTATCGGTCGTCTCGAGTTATTTGCCTACTCGGACGTTTCATGGCATCGTTCGCCCGTTACGGGCAGCCATCTTGATTTCTAGGCTTAATTAGACGAGAGGTCGAAAAATGTAAACGAGTTTCGCCGCACATTTTTTTCGACTTCATTCCGTAACTAATGGCCGATCCTGGTTTTATTGTCGGCACTCATTCGATTTTTGTTGCAGACTTCCCGACGGATTTGTACAGTTGCGGAATTTGACGGTGCTTGGCTTAAACGATATGTCCTTATCGAACCTACCACCCGACTTTGGAAGGTAAACTCGTACACACATACACCCGTCCCCGTAATTCCAATAGCGGTTCATTTCAATTAACCGAGTCGATTTATTGCAGCCTCGAAGCGTTACAGTCGTTGGAACTAAGGGAAAATTTGCTCAAATCCTTGCCTGAAACACTACCACAGTTAACGAAGTTAGAGAGATTAGATCTCGGCGACAATGAAATCGAAGAGTTGGTGAGTGGTCTTATTGTCAGCTCTTAGATTCTAATTCTCTATTCTTATAGGAGATTGGAAGTTAAGAATTTACCGTACCAGCAGAAGATATGTTTAGGAACTTTAGGAAGTCTAGATTTAGTTATCTAGGGAAGATGAGGGTCCTATGAATAAGCTTTTCCAAACCATAGTTGTGAAAGTACCTCATTTTTCTAACTTTGCCAGTTCTTCAACTGATTAAAAAATTACAAGTCTTCCAAGTCTAATTAGGGGTCTCTACTAGATCCCCACCCATTAAGAACTTCTAACATCCCCCATTAATGACGATGAAATGTCCTCAGCCACCGCACATAGGCCAATTACCCGCCCTGGAGGAGTTGTGGCTCGACCACAACCAACTGCAACACTTGCCACCCCAAATCGGTCAGCTAAAATCACTGGTCTGCCTGGACGTGTCCGAAAACCACCTCGAGGACCTCCCCGAAGAAATCGGTGGTTTGGTATCCCTCACGGACCTGCACCTGTCCCAAAACATGATCGAAAAACTGCCGGACGGTATAGGAGAGCTCAGAAAGTTGACCATCTTGAAGATGGACCAAAACCGTCTGTCCTCCCTGAACGCAAACATCGGGAAGTAAGTATCCCCCAAGTCCCCAACTGCCATCCCCAGTCAGATCTCTCACCCAACCACTTTTCCAGATGCGAGTGCCTGCAAGAATTAATTCTCACAGAGAATTTTCTGCTGGAATTACCAGTATCGATAGGCAACCTCGTGAGTTTGAACAACTTGAACGTCGACAGGAATGGGCTTCAGTCCCTCCCCACGGAAATCGGTAGGCACCAAGTTAGATGGTAGGTAGGCAACCGCAACCAGGTTATCTGAAACTCCCTCTTCTTTCTCCAGGAAATTTGAAGCAGCTCGGCGTCCTATCCCTCAGGGACAATAAACTACAGTATTTGCCCAACGAAGTTGGCAACTGCTCAGCTCTCCACGTCTTGGACGTCTCGGGCAACAGGTAATTATTTATCCTGATGGATCCGTCGCGTTAGGGAACAGAATAACGGTGTGGCGCTTATTGTTGCAGCTTACAGTATTTGCCATACTCTCTTATCAACCTTAACCTAAAAGCGGTGTGGCTGAGCGAAAACCAGGCCCAGCCAATGTTGACGTTCCAAACGGACACCGATAAAGAATCGGGCCAAACTGTCTTGACGTGTTTCCTCTTGCCGCAACTCACCTACAGTCCCGACGGCCAACCTGGTAAGCACCCAAAACTACCGGATCGCGCACTCTCACCCATTACCAGCTTCACGTTTTCGCTAAAAAGTCCCGGCTTTTGAACATCTATAGGTCCCTCCCCACTCCTTGCCCTTAGTTGTCTTTGTAAACAACAAAGGTCATAGTACGTTTGTCCCTTGTATCTGTTAGAAGCTTCAATTCATTTGTCCGATGTTGTTGATGTTGATGTTTTGTTCTTGGTTAACCCTTGACTGCTCTACCTGGATTCCGAGAATGCAGGCAGGTTTTTAGAGTAGGAACAGTAAACCATCTTTGGTACTAATCATTTTATACCAAGCTATTTTGTTTGTCTATTCCAAGTAGCGTTGGCTGATGTAGATGACCTTGTCGCGAAGTAAACGTTGCAACCAAACTGTAAATATTTGTAATCATAAAGAACCTTAGAACCAATAGTCAAGGGTTAAAAGGAGAAATGTGAACGTCGAAGGCAGAACCCGTGGAAAAGCGAAAGAAGTAACGTCACCCTCAGAAAAGTAATTGCGGAGGCAACACCGTTACGCAAGCGACATTCGCGTTTCTCCTTGGCGTCACTCGCGATTACGACTAATTTCAAAGCATTGTCTTTGTCAAGTTCATGCAAACATCGCACGTAACTTCACCCCGATGGCGAGCGATAATTGACTGGAACTGTAATTTGCCTTGTAGATGCAAAATTTGCGACATACTTTCATAATAAACCGAACATTTTGTACATTTTTCTCAATCATAACACGCGCGATTTTGCGAGCGTCAGCCACGACTGACTATTGTCTCGTGGCCCCGTGGACGGTAAGAGAAAACTTTTTACTACCAACACCACACCCTTAATCGCTTAGTACCAAACTTTGAGCATGAACTTTCGATCGGAATCGCACACGATGCAACCGCCTCACCAGTAACCATCCGTTCGATACCCTTTCTGGGGAGTATCCTGCAGTATCGAACTGGGCGGTTATATAGCGAAAAGTAGACCCGAACGCACCCCTACTAACACTCGTTTTGTGTCCAGGGGCAGATAAGACAGTGCAGGAGGAGATGAGCGAGGTGAACAACGAAGACGATGACTCCTGGATGCAACACCCGAGGGAGACGTCCAAAACCCACTCGGTCAAGTTCACAGATGATCAGCCAGAGACCGACAAGGAGGTGAGCAGGAAGATCTACATGCGACTTAAGGCCTCGCCCTTTGACTCTCGATAGCTAAAACTTTTTTAAGTTTGTAAATTAAAAAATTTAAAAATTCTTGAGAACCAGAGAAGAAACAGATATTTAGGGATCTTGCAATTTGGAAGACGGTGGTTTTCCACCCGCTGGAGGGTCACGAACTTTCCCTAACCCCCTCCCACTCAGTAAAGGATGGGAGGGGGTAAAGCAATAATTTAAGGGAGATGGATATGGATGCCTTTGTTTAATTGATTTGGAATTTGCCAGCGTCTTCGGAGTCGAAGGGAGATCCGGGGCAGACGCAGAAAACTGTACATAAACACGCATGCCAGAACCACCCTAGCCCCGGTCCAACTGTAAGATAAACAGTAACCCTTCCGCCTTCCCCGTCACCGGCCCGATCCTTCCCAAGAAGAAGTGGTAAAGCGTCCAATTCCCTTTTGTTTTGCGCCCATTGGTAATTTTGTTAGCCCGCGCATTGAGCAACTAGGGATAGATCATCGCCTTTTATTTTTTAGACTCCATTCGTGCGACAAAACACACCACATCCGAAGGAATTAAAAGCTAAAGCACAAAAGCTGTTTAACAAAGGGAAAAATGACAGTCGATCCGAGTCCACGGACGATCAGGTAAACCCAGTCAACGGCCGAAGCCTCTTTTTTCAGCTACCCCCACTGCCTCCGCTCTCTACCCCCACCCTTTTTTTACTCCAACTCCCATCTCCCGACCACTTTTTCAAACCTCTCCGCACGTGCTTTTTATTCATAGCTTTTTTAATACGAGTTATTTATAATCAATACATCGTCTGCGTTATAAATACGACGGTTCGGTCCACGGACGTCGATATTGCCTATAAATACCGTCCAATCAACGGAGACAACATGCAATCTCACGTACTTTGTTTCTGTGCCCCTCCCGCCCGCCCTGCCACGTCCATCCCGTTCCCCGTTTTTTTTCCTCCCTTCGCTTTTCTTCGCCCCGGCCTCACAGGATGTCTCGCAGACGTACGGCTTGGACAAAATGGAAGCCGACGCCTCGGCGGCGCGGGCTGATAACGCGCCCGCGCCTAACACGCAAGATCACTTACCCGCGTCAAACGGTACGGAAGATCAGAATCAGACGTCGGCTCACGAGAGTTCCGCCGCTCAATCAATGATTAAGCCGGATACCGCGGCCCAGCCGACCGCGGAAGCGAACAACAAGGTAAGACCCGACGTTGCGACGCGGACGTTGTCCGTCACGAGCGCCCCCTACGTCGACAATGCTGCCAATCTCCGACGTCCGTCCGAGGAGCTGCGATCGCGATTTGACGGGCGTGAAATCGCGATCGCGCAGGTGGCGCCACACTCGGACGGACAGCTCGCGGTTTCCGACACCTTCTGCTCGGTATCGTCGGGGTATTGATCGGGGTGGGTCGTACAGAGGCAGGTAGAAAAATA
>JABFPB010005824.1:0-12795 GCA_022817645.1 Ceratoteleas bidentatus
AAACACTGATGTTCTCATATTTCAGTTTAAAACATCAGACGTTTACATTTAAAACACGTCAGAAAACAGCAGTTTTTGCATTGCGTATATTGATAATATTAGTAATGGTGACATTATTATCAGTTTGTCCTCTGCACCATATATTTAAGTTATTATTATAATATGCACAATACATGCATTTTTTATAATTCTTCTAAATTAATTTTTCAATTTTGATGGTCAAATTCATAAATTTGATTAATCTGTGTAAACAAATAATTGGGCATATAATCATTTTCAAACATAGTAATCTAAAAAGACCTTGGATTCCCTGGTAGCAGAAATAGAATAGAAGTTCATAGGAAAAATTCCACTATGAATCTCTATGTAACGTACAATAGAGTCTCATAGTAAAATTTCATAGAGTAACAATGGATTTTCATAGGATTTTTGTACTAAATAGAAATGAAAATCCATGAAAGGAAACCGGCAACTTGTTTTACTTATGAATTCCTATGTAAAAACATGATTAATTTTTTCCTACGAATTGGCACAATTTTTCATAGAAATTCAGCTATGAATTCCCATGTTTTTGCATGATTGACTTATCATGAATTTTCCTTCTGAATATCTATGTAAATTCATGAAACTGATTTTTTGCACAAAAATGCAAATATAATATGCTTTAATATAATCAAAATGGAGAAATGTCGACAACTAGGACGTGGCGTTGTTCAAGGGTCATGGATATACTACCGCAATTTTCAAGTACCACAAAGAATTAGATCCCCGGTCGGACACACGTGGTCACACAGTCACTTGTCTCCCCATTATTTATTATTTAATAGTATATTTTTAACCAAGGGAGTAAAACGGAGTTTTACTCCCCGAGGTTACAACGATATTTTTCGTTACACATACAAGTAGAGGTCGAGTTTTACTCCCTGAAATTGCGGGAGAAAAACTAAACTTTACTCCCTAGGGAGTGTTTTACTCCCGAGGGGGTAAGGTTTAGTTTTGCTCCCTAAATTCAGGGAGTAAAGCTTGACTTTACGTGTATGTGTGACGAAAAGAAATTTAAAAAATGTTTATAAATTAAACAAATTTTGACAATTTCGAAAATTAAAAATTGTTAAAAATTTGGAATATTTTGAACAATTTTGTTTAATCTGAAAAAATTATACAATTTTTAAAGTTTGTGTAAAGTTTGACATTTTTCATTTGGAAAAATGTTTTAAAATGTTAAAAAATGTTGAAAATTAAAAAAAATCTTGAAATAGGTTAAACAATTTAGAACATATATCCGTCCCAACTTCTTTGAGGCCATGCCGTATGAGATTCTTGCGCCACGGCCTAAACGCGTAGCGACGAAGTCGCGACGCAATCCGTTAGAGATTGCGTCGCGCCTTCCATCGGTCCAAATGTGACACGCTTTGGACCGATTTTAAACTGCGATAGCTCAAATTATTCAGGGAACAATTCTTTACAATCCTGTCAGACCGTATTTAATATCTTCTTGTTTTAAAAAGTTATAATGTTTTGAATAAGAAAGTTGAATAAGAAAGTACAGGACAAATTCCGTGTTTTGTGACTTTTCTGACTATTTAAATGCAAATGATCGTAACTTTAAAATGAGTCAACAAATAGAAAAACTGTCTGACAGATTTATAGAGAAACTTTCAAATTTTATTTTACGATGTCCGAAATCAAAATTGGATAAAACCCTGCCACAAATTAGCCCTTCGAAAATGACCATTTTCCACCTTTGCATTATTAATAAAATAACAAATGTATAACAAATCAAAAAACCGACTTGAAATATCTTATTTAAACGTGAAAGACTATTTGTATACGAAAATTCAGAAAGATTCATCGAAATTTGTAGATTTTAGCCATTTTCGTGGAAGATCCCCTTAAAGGAGCCTACATGAATTGTAAACTGTGTTTTTACCACTTTTTTCCGCCATTTTTTCTCCATTAGGAGTAGATTCATAGCTTTTACATGTTTACGTTTTTTCATGGGAAACTTCTCCTTCACGTCCTCTTCATCGGATTCTTCAATCTGCCTCTTCCTTCTTACGTCATTGACTTCCAATAGCAGGTTGATACTATGTTTTAAAGTGGCAAACTCCTCCGATATGTATGACACGCGACCTTCCATCTCTGTGAAACAAACTGATTTTAATAACTGAAAGTCGCATTATCAATTTTAAGGCAATGGTTTTACTTACGCCTCCAACGTTTACTCTCATCATCGGGTCGCGCAGAATTTACATCTAAGGAAAGGAAAGGAAGAGAAATGTAAATATGACATCAAATGACATATTAACATAATATGTAACATAACATACTCCCCTCACAAAAATTAGAGGAATGTTTAACATCGTGAAAATTAATGTATTTAAAATGAAATATCTACTCTCTAAATTTGAATAAATTCAAATTTCACTTATGCCATTAGTGACTCAGTTTTTAACTTATGAATAAGTGAACGTTCACAATGAGACATAGGAGATGGTGGAAAGAAGAAGTAAAAAGGGAAAGTATAAGGTATAGGGAATTAATCAAGAAAAAAAAGGAAAAGTGGGAAAGGGAACAGTGAAATAAGGGTAAGGAACATAAAGTGTGAGAAGGAGGCGTGGGAATTCCTAGGGAAAAATTGGAGACGTGGAGCTGGAGGTAGTAAATCGATAAAGGTAGAGGGATTAAGGGAACATTTTATAAAAGTATTGGATGGGATACGGGAGAACCCCAGGGAAGAGGGGTTAGGGCAAGAAGAGGGATGGCAAGAGGTAGGGGAGATAAGGGATGAAGAAATCGAAAAAGCGGTAGGAAGACTAAAGTTAGGGAGGCGGTAGGGGCCGATGGAATGAAAAATGAAGTTTGGAAGTACGGAAAGTATAAAATAATGGAAAGATTGAATAAGGGTTTGAGGGAGATATAGAGAGGTGATTTTATGCCTGAGGAATGGAAGTAGGGCATTATTGTGCCGATCCATTAGAAGGGTAGTAGGGAGGTAGCTGCGAATTATAGGGGAGTGACTTTAGCATGGACTTCGTACAAGATTTATGCCGATATTTTGAACACAAGGATTGTAAAAGAGATTGAGGACAGAAGGTTGTGGGGGATACACAGGCAGGATTTAAGAAAGGTCGAGGCGTTATGGACAATGTGTATATATCAAAAAAGGCGATAGGAAGGAGAAGAATAGAGAAGAAGGGTGTAAAAGTATATGCTCTCTTCTTGGAACTAAAGGCAGTTATACTGTGGAAAAGAATGAGAGAAATAGGAATAAGCGAGGGGCTAGTAAAAAGGGGAAAGGATTATATAAGGAAACGAAATGTAGAGTTAAGATAAGAGAGTAGGTTTCCAAGGAGTTTTGGACAAGGAAAGGTATCAAGCAGGGGTGCCCATTGAGCCCAATGCTTTTTAACATTTATGTTGCGGATCTGGAGAAATGGTTGGAAAGGAATCAAGAAGGCGAGATTGTTATAGGGAATGAGAGGATTTGGTCTCTGGGGTATGCGGTTGATACGGTGATTTTGGCAACAGAAGAAGGGGAAATGAGGAAGTTGATGAAGGTGTGCGAAAGATATTTTAGGAAAAAAAAGCTGGAGGTGACTGTAGATAAAACCAAAATTGTGGTATTCAGCAAACGGGATGAAATATGGGGATGGAAGGAATGGAAGGAGGTGGAAGGCATTGAGGATTTATTTGGTAGATGGATATTAGGAGTGGAGAGGTATACACCAGGGTATATTGTAAGGGAGGAATTAAAATGGAAGAAGATTAGAGTAATGACAAGGAAGAGAGTTTGGGATTTTGAGGATAAGATAACGAGGGGAGAAGACAGAAAATTGTTGAAGAGATTCTGGAGGGAAAGTTGGGTTAAGGGGAAAGGTTGTGGGGTTGGAGAAGGGGCGGAAAGAAGGGATTATCTGAATAGGTGCGGGTGGTCGATGGAAGGGGTGGAATGAACATGGGAGTGGGGGTTGGCAATAGGAAAGTTAATGGAAGAAAGGGATGTGGAAGTGCAGGAACAGGAGGATATGGAAAAAGTCAATGGGCGAAAGTTTAATAAATGGTATGATTCGATAAGAACGGAGGGGGTACCGGAATACATGAGGATGGAAGAGGGAAGGGGGAGAAGGGAGGTTAGGCTGTTGGCTAGGTTGAGGTGTGGTAGTCTAGTTAGAGGGAGTAGGTACTGGGTGTCGGAGGAGGAAACGAGATGAAGGTTGTGTGGTGAAGAGGAAGAAACGATGAAGTACTGGGTTTACATGTGTCATTTCTCAGTGAATTGGGAGGGAGGAATGAGGCAACTAATGGATGGGAAGGGGAGCGGTTTAAAGAGGGCAGAACAGATGGTGAGAAAGATTGAGGGAAGAAGAGTGCATGAAGGGATGGGAGTAAATGAAAGAGCAGCAGATTCACGAGCAGAAGTCCTGGCGGTCGAGGCGGTGGCGGCGTTAGAGGGCGTGTTTGATAGAGCGACGGGGCGAGGGAGCGAAAGCGATCTAGGCTAAGCCAAAGCGTATTAGGATAAGTTTTAGTTTTAAGAAGCGCAATTGTAAGGCTGAAATATAATTCGAAGGTTGCTTATAATAACTGAAAATTCACTTATTGAAATTTTGAGATCAGATTTTTTTTTGCAAACAGGTGGTAACGGTCCTAAAATATGAAAAAGAAGTGACAATTAATTGCAGCGGATTTTTAATCGTGCCAAAACCGATGTAAAGTTACAAACTTTTCTGGATAATGCGTGTAATTTTTTTAAAGCTAAAAACATACATTTTTTTAAATTTAAATTTAATTTAATTTAATTTAATTATTTGAAGTTTCAAGCATTTTTTATAAACATACTGTGTTGATATGCGTAATCGCGCGTGAACCTAGTTAGACAGGTTTGAGAGTTATATATAAAACCTAGTTTGAGAATTTATATCAAAGAATTAATTATTCACCTATTATAACTAATGTTAAATTATTACCTTGATTTTCTTGGTCCTCGATTTCAGGTTCTGAAAAATGTGACGGTAAATAAATGGTTTTGGATACATAAATATAGTGATTTAAATTGTTTAAACGCTATAGCTTACCAATAACATTCAAGTAAGATGTACAAGTCGACCTCCCAAAGCTGCTTTCTACCATGCACGTCCAGTGGCCTTGGTCTTCCATCGTAACCGGCGCTACATTCACATAGTAAACATTTCCTTTGTGCGCAATCCTCCGTCTTGAATTTGGGATAACACGTGTATCATTCATATGCCAAACAATCTGTAATGTTATTTATAAAATATTTAAATCACCGACGTTAATAATTCATAATTTATCCATTCTTAAAAACAAAGCCCTGTATGAAGTTGCAATGGCAATGCTGAAATGCGCGCGCAATTATTTGCAGTTGAATCGCAATCTCAGTTTTAGCGCGAAATTTAAATTGTCTTTTTTTTAATGTCATAATGTCCTAATACAACGAATAGTCAATAATAACATAATTTTTACAAAATGTCTTGCATACAGTTTAATTATTAACACTTTACCGTCAGTATTCCACGAAACGCCGCGAGTGTAGTAATGAGTGTGACCAGTGCTGTCTGTACTCTAACCTTTTTTCTAAAAATAATATGGTTGCGATAAGAATACAGTATTTTATGTGCAAGCTACTGACGATAAAAAGAGTCAGCTAACCGTAGGTGAATTGCATTTTACGACCGGTTCAAAACCATAACTTAAAAATTTTTTAATCGATGAAAATATCGTTTTTAGAATCTTCCCATTTATGGTTACCGCATTCCTCTCAAACGTATTTTGAATGGGTATTCCACTTACGATTACCAGGTTCTATTCTCAGTGAGATACAGTACTGTGCAACTAGTCTATAGTCGCCTTGAGCGCTGATGGCAGCAATATTGACTGAAAGCACCAGGTGGCGCTGCAGTCGATCAGACCTGTTCACTCGAAGTTTCTAATGGTTTATAACCCATATAGTAAACTCATCCGGCGATTACCATTTTGACAGCTGCAATAGTTTACCTCTTAAAACTGTTAGAGGACATAGTTTTTAATGTTGTAAAATGCCAAGACGTTGTGCAGCATTAGGCTGCTCGTCGGGATATGAGAGCAACAAAGAAAACGTTCACTTTTTTACGTCCCAAAAGATCCTATTGCTGCAAAATTATGACAGGAATCTTGTAAACGCCCCGACATAAATTTAAGATCGCGAGCACTCTAATAGTACCATTTCTGGAAACGTTTTGTGTTTACGAAGCAATTTTTTTTTATACGAATGAGAAATTACTGCAAGATCCAACATAATCTAGTCATATTTTCCTATAATAGTGACATTACCCTAGAATATATATTGATATAAATCATTAACACTGTTTATTGTATTGACGTATTTTAATTCGTTTTTAAACTATTTTGTATATTATTCGAAATTGCTGGATGGCAAACACTCGATTTCATACAAAGTCACATGATACTTAGATCACGTGAGCAGGTCTGATCGACACGTATATCCATCTGGTGGAATGTAGCCATCAGTTAGTCACGACGAAATCTGAAGTTGCACAGGAATGGTGAGATACCATATTTTAGAGCATATAAAGCGGTATAGAACTATCCTTGTGTTCAGGCTGGCGAACTAACGGAAAAATTAGGTGGAGACTGTAAAGTGTTAAACTAAATCCACATGCTTGTAATTGATGCACTCGCCTTTGTATTTATTGTATTGCGAATCTCGACTGAGAGCCTGGTACTTGTGCCTACTTGAACTGTCATATCAGTCAGCCCTTGCACAAATAAAGGAGGTTCGCCATCTTTGGTTCCCAATCGATGTTCGTTGACGTTGATTTTTATTTTTTGTGTAAAAGTTTGCTCTTCGCCGTCATCGAGCATCTTCTTGGCAGCAAGAAAATAATAACCCTCGTCTTCTTTACATATTGGCCTCAACGTCAACTTAACGAGATTTTCTCTTGCTTCCACGCGGTATTTCTCTGGATCAACTGGCAGCTCCTTATAGTAACTGATAAACAAATAATTACATATGAAATAATAAATATAATAATTTAGATGATCCCTTTCTTAAAAAACTCATGACATGTCTGAAGTTGCAGATTATTTCGCCTATATCTCCCAATCAGATTGTTTTGTTTTACCAGTGTGGCCAACCTTATGCGACTACGCGAAATTACACGAGATCAGACTTGACTACATCAAACTCAAAAGAGAGGTTACTTTTGACATGTCGAGTGTTTTTTTTTCCATTGTTAAGGTAGTGTTCAAGTTCTGCTGGCACAGAGTTATTGTCTTATTCATTTCTCATTTTTAAAAAGCACAGCTCAAGATGATGTCAACTCATAACGCTAAAATGCGCGCGCAGCTGCCTGAAGTTGGAGTTTTAACTTGAATAGCAATCAGTGCCTGACTTTTCGTGCGAAATTCAAATTGTCTTTTTTAATCAAAATGAAATATTATAAAACGATATGAAATGAAATAAAGTGAATGAAAATGAAATTAAACGAAACAAAATTATTTAATAAAATGAAATGAAATTAACTGAAATAAAATGAAAAAACTCCGTTATATCTCTTCGCATAGCGCGCACCCTGACGGCTTAGGCTCGTCGGGTTCGCTTCCGCGAACCCTGATAAAATGAAATAAAATTAAAAAAAAATAAAATATAAAAATAGAATAAAATATTTAATTCAAGTTGCTTAAATATAGTATTACAAAAATTACAAACAAATGGTTAAAATGATTTACAATCAAACTCTGGTTATGAATAAAGGATATGACTAGATTATCGAGGGCTTAGATTATCGAGTCGACCAGATATTATTGACATCCTTGGGCTGCAATGACGCAAGGCTGCTACTTCCCGCTACCTTGGACATAATAGTATATTATGCATCAAGGGCGGTAAGTGAGCCATTATTGTTCTGCGTGGAGTTGGGAACACGAGACGAGCACGAGGGCTGCCGAAGTCAGCCCGAGGCGCAGTAGAGTTCGCCTCGGGCTGCCTTTGACAGCCCTCGACTTCGTCTCGCGTTGCCAATTCACGCTCGTCAGTAATAGCTTACTTACCGCCCCAGTTGCATAAATAACTATAATTTACTTTTCGTTCAATTTTCCTTTACTTTTCATTCACTTTTAATTCATTTTTCATTCATACTGAATTCATTGCAGTCTTTCACAGAGAACGGAAAAAGTCAGACATTTGGATTCCAAAATGATTCACTTTAGAATTAAAAGCGATTCCAAAGTGAATTCATTTTTTATTCAGAATGAAATCATTCTGAAAAGTGTATTGCCTGGGTAGGAATGCTGTTTTAGTCTCGTTTCCAAATTAAATTAGTCTTGTTTCCATGCTGATGTAGGATTGGTGCTTGCAGAATGGGTAACCATTGTTAAATCAGCATTGCTTCCAAGACAGCAGCACTCATTCTGTTCCTTTGGCCGTTTGGAGCCACCGAAGAAGAAGTAAGAAAGAAGTGACAGCATTGATACCCACTACTGATATCGTGCCACCAATTTTTCCCGTGAAAGGAGCTGGAGATTTGCATTGGTTTCACTTTAGGGAGCGATTTATTCCCTGAAGGTCCAGCCCGAGTGATTCCCTTGCACTCAAGGGATAAAAACGTGAAACTCACGCTCCGATGTATATTTCGATGTAATGATATAGTATATTTCGATGTTAAGAAATTTTGTAACCCTGTAAAAACTTTTTGATTAAAGTGAATTCTATAGAATTGAAATTTTCAATTATTTTTCAGTGCATCTGACAATCTGTATTCCGTTCACAGAATTCAATGTACTATTTTGTACTAACAAAACGAGATGAGTTCAAGTGCTACTGATTTCACTGTAAACTAAATAACATTAAAATTTCACAATATTAACTCCGTTAATGCAATAAAACTTAACCCCAATGGAACATAATTCATTGTGCTTGCTACAGTTTGACTTAATTTACTAGGTTAAACTTCTATTACGTTTCCTGAATTGAAAAGCACAGAAAACATTGAAAATGAATTCCATACTTGGAATCAGTTTATAGCTCGACATTTCTATTCCATTTTCAGAATTGAACTGAATAAAAATCATTGCAATTGGATTCCATAATTGTCATCAACTTCTCTCTTGGAATAGAAGTCGATTGGACAGAATTGATATTTCAAATTTTCTATTCCAATTGGTCAGATTGTGATTTGAAAATTATACAACCCTATTCTCCTGAATTCTCTTTAATCAAAAATGTTTTACAGGTTACTGTGCAACTTTAGTGGAATTTACCATTTTGCATGCACCTAGGACTAGTACGGTCATTGATTATTACCGCCTTTGGGCTATAAAACGCTGTCGGGGTTCGCCGTCGAGCATTGTTATAGCTTTTGGGAGGCAATACTGGAATAACAGCCCGCGACCTCGGCCATTAAACCACTGATTATGTACTATAATTTGTGTGAGGTATGCTATCCTCCATTTCCCTCGCTAACGAGGGATATCCCGGATAAAAAAAATATTGTAGAAACATAATCAAGAGACACGGCAGTGTCTCTTTTTTTCTAGGGTCCTTAGTCCCTGGCGACGATGTCGCACCAGTGAACTTCCCATGGTCAGTCTCTGGCGATAATGTCGCACCAGTGCAATTCCCAGGGTCAGTTCCTGGCGACGATGTCGTACCAGTGCACTTCTCAGGGTCAGTTCCTGACGACGATGATCAGTGCACTTCCCAGGGTCACTTCCTGGTGACGATGTCGCACCAAGAGCGTGGTCTAAGTACATGGAGGGCGTGATTTCGTAATTTCGCGAAAATACTACAAAGACGCGAAATTACGGAAAATTGAGCGAAATAATAGAATATTTGAATCCGTTTTTTTAATATTTTTTCAACGCAATTAAATAGTACATAACTTTTGTACTTGGCCTGGATTGTTCAGTTTTACTCAATGTCTTATTGGTTTATGACCATATATTGCAATCATAACAAATCAATGAGCTGTGCATAGCAATATATGAACAATATATTGAAAATACAAAGGGAATTTATTTACCAACAATATTAGAAAAAAAGAATTTGAAGAACTGCATTTCGACGCCTCAAATGAATAATTATTCCCTTTACTCGGAATTATATGTAATTAAGCTAAAACTTGATGTAATGATACCAAAATATGATAAAGTATGCCAAAAAGATGTGAAATATGTATAAAAATCAAAAAACGGCAAAAAATTTAGTTACGATGTTATTCTTCTAAGGAGTCGAATTGTACCACATGTATATTAAAAAATTCACATTTGTATTACTACTTACAGCGCGAAACTGTAGTTATCGTAATTTTCCACCGACATTACTTTGATGGAGATTACAGTAACTTCATTGATGAGTGCATTCGCGTGAATAACACTCTGACCGTCTCCCCAAAACGAGTCATTTATTTGGTCTAAAAGAAGAAGAATTGATTAATGACTTCTTGTTGGTCATCGACTCACCTACTTAAGATAGTTCCCTCATCAAGGACTGTGTAATTAGTAGTGCCAAATAAGTATATGTTTATGCCATATGTCAAATATACCATATGCCAAAAGTATATGTTTAAAAAAAACATTGAATTTTTGGTTTATAATTGTATTACGAAACGGTTTCCTTCGTACCATAAACATAGTTGAAATATTAATCCTTATAAATAACTGGATATAAATATACATTATTTGCTGGTTGTCTTTATAATTTGAAATCACAATAATTTATTGGAATATAAAGTGTTTTTATGCTAGATTTGTATATTTGGTTTTAAATTGTGTCATATTCAATAGTTTATGTCATTGTTGTATGTTTATTCCATTAATATTTATCAATGATATTTATTAATGATACTTTAATTAATGAGAATTTGTTTAAAAACTGGAGAAAACTTGTTGTTGGCGGAGTTACCGACTGTCGTTCCGCCTCTCGCCAAGGAAGATTCACAACACTGATAGGCATTTGTTTATGGCGGACATTAGCTGCGTTCGGGAGTGAGCGCTGGCGCGCTGGCAGCGCGCTGCCAGCACTTTCCAATAGCGCTGATTGGTCTCATTGCGCTGCCAGCGCGCTGCCAGCGCGCCAGCGCTCACTCCTGAACGCAGCTATTAACATCCTGGAGTATATCTTAGCGACGAAAGGAGGTGTTGAGTATACTGAAGATCATGAAGAGTTCCAATGTAGTCTGTCTACTGGGCAAGGCGTAATCCTTTTACGGATTACGACAGGTAGGACGGACGTGGTACTCTAGTCTGGACAGGGAACTTCGATACGGTATTTGCATTTTCGTTCGATAGTTTGCGTTCTTTCAACCTTGCGTTTAATGTCTCGGGCCAACCGACAACTAAAATAACGTGATCGTCCAAGTTAACGTAGTCATCTACGTTAAAAATGATTTTGATATCTCGCAACGACGCCGACATTGACAAACTGAAGGAGTACCTCCGGACCAAATTCGAAGTTAAGGAGCTGAGCAATCGGGTGTATTGTTTGAGGCTAGATTCGCGAGAGACGAGGACTACATCATAGTGAGCTAGATGAGCTATTTGCATGACGTTCTAAAAAAGTTCGAGCTGTTCGACTGTAATCCCGTGTCGACACAGATGGAATCTAGACTGAAGATCCCAGTGGGAAAACAACAAATAAACCAGTACTGGTCCGACTCTGGCATCGTGGTACTCTGGCACGACGTTATCATGCCAGAATTGAGCCAGAGTTAACACCCTGCTACTCTGGCATGACGTTATCATTCCAATACTGGGCCAGACTTGGCCCAACTCTGGCAACTGCATCTCTGACGATTTCCCACTGGGATGCTAAACGATGAGATAGACAGAACGTCCAGTATACCTATTGTGACCTATCGTGAACTGATAGGTATGTTTATGTATTTATCAATGGAGACCAGACTCGAATAAATGCACGCCGTAAGTAGGTTTAGTCAATTTAACGACTGTTTTGCGCAGACTCACTAAGAAGTTGCAAACCGAGTTCTGCAGTACCTGAAGAGGACCAGAAACGTGAGTTAGGAAGAAAAGAAGACCCTCCGATTATATTCAACGACACCGACTGGGGTGATTGTTTGTAAATGCTAGCTAAGGTTGCTAACGGATTTCAGAGTTGACAGACTACATAATCGTGCTTATATGTTCAGGTTCAGACCATTGCTGCAACCTGTACTGGTATTCAAAATTTACTGTACCATCTAGATCTCCATCATTCCCTGCATTTTCGTTTTGGTGGCACGTTGGGTTAGTCATCATTGGCTGCTTTATGTTGATGTTCACCGATTCATTTGATATCACAATCGGTATTCCTTCTGCAGAAGCAACAATTAAATAATTGGAGTTTATAATAAAAATCATTATTTTAGATCGGGTAGAGGATGAGGATGGAGTGGAGGAGTTATGAGGGTAAATGGAGTGAGGTGGAGGTATGAAGGAATCGGGTCGAGGTGTGAATGGAAAGAGATGGGAGGTGGATATATGAAAATGAAGGGAGTGGAAAATTATTTGCAAACGGGGATTGCCCTACGAATCGAATAGGGGGAAGTGCCCCCTAATAAATGTTCATTAAACATGTCAATATCGAATATTTATTAGATGTTATATAAATAATTGTAGAACATACTGTTGCCTAAGCGTTTATACTCGAAGAAATTTATTTGAAATTTATATTGTTTAAATTTAATTCGGCGTACTCCCATATATCCATTCTTAAAAAACTCATGACCCTCTGAAGTTGACTGAGTAACGCAACCTAACGCCTATCCCATTGGCGGA
>JABFPB010005825.1:0-12798 GCA_022817645.1 Ceratoteleas bidentatus
TATTGGTGATTTTACTGGAACGCACCTGGAGATGTTATAATATCTCCGAGTGCGTTCGAGTAAAATCCCCGATAAATATTTTATCTTTCCAAGGTTGGCCATGGACCTATGTGCTCGTTTTGGAATTTGTTCGTTTTGTACCGTGATCATTTTGACAGCGTTTGCTTAAACAAGTGTTTTTTCGATTGTGATAGTTTTAACAGTGTCCATTCATTACTGTTTGTTTTGTACCGTGTTCATTTTAACTGTGTTTGTATTTACAGACGTGTTCATTTTGGTTTGTGATCAATTTAACTGTGTGTGTTTATTTGTGTTGGTACTTACAGAGTTTGTTTAGTATGGCTTGGTCCCGGCCGAAAAATCTCTGAAACACTCGGAAACTCTCTGATGAAAACCTCCGTGGCAGCAGAACTTCGACAACACCACCACAATAATCTAAAAAATTCCTTGTCCTAGTAACTTCGAGCAACGTCCCACCTGAACGCACCCAAGCAGTTCGGGCAAACGTACTTTCGTCCCACTTTACCATCCTTCAAATCAGCCAATCCGCGCGAATGAACCGGCGAAATTATTCCATTCTGCCGCCAGTCTACAGCTATTCTTACTTCCCGCTTGTTTCCCGCGGATTTCATTGTACTGTAAAACATACTACAAACTTTTCGCCTTCAAAAGACTGTCCGAATTCAGGTTATGGGTGCTCTGCATTTCCCCGGACCCTCTGATTAGGATATTACAACTGTAAGTAGTGTCTTATTCCCTTTTGTAAGCGCGGCAAGGGATTCGGCGACTCTTTTTCGGGGTATTTATGTGAAGTGTACGTCGAATTTCGTGAGATATATCGCTAATTGTCGCAATGGAAATTTGGCAGGTATATACAACAACAAAGCTGTCTTAAGCGTTCAGACTGATTTTTCGGGGCGGAAATATTTAGAAAGGGGACAGTCGAGGTTGAACAGTTGACAAATAATGGATGATGACTGCATTGTGGAATCAGACATTCCGGTTAAAGGGAAAAAACTTAAACAAGGTAAGATTAGTCAGTAATTTGTATAATTGCTAAATAAATGAAAAGTAGTTAAAGAGATCATTTTTAGAGATAGATGAATTTGTCAGTTAATAAACAGAATAATTGCAAATTATGAATACGTTAATTTTACAATAAAATTTGGAAATAAAAACAATTTTAGAGTTGCCACTGGATTTTGTTTAAATAGATTATGAGACATTTTTATTAAATATGTGAATATTTAATACCTTTTTTATTTATTAATGAATAAATTTGATTCACAATTGTGTATGTTATTAGTTTATAATTAAGTATATTTTTCATTAAACTTGAAAATGATTTATAACTCTAATAAGCATGTTTTCATATTTTCATATTTTAAAATTAAATTAGTTCATCATAAGACTTTTTCTATTTACTATTATTAACATTTTTTTATTTGTTAAGGTTTGAGAATTTGAAATTAAATAAGTACTAAATCAAACATATGAATTCATATGATAGTACTAAAATTAAAAAATAAAAATTCAAATATTTTCCAGAATATCTGTTAAATTAATTTCATTAGTTTTTAATGAATTAAATATACACAATATAAATGCACGATTAAAGTCAAATGAATAAAATTGGCTTATTTAAATATTACTAATATTTTTACTAATATTTAAATTACTATTTTTAGTAATTAATAAAGTAAAACTTTAACTTTATTAATTTAAAAATTGAACTACCCAAAATACCCAACACATTATGGTTATGATTATTTTAATTGCTTCAATTCTGTCTTTTTATTGATACGAATATTTTAATCAAGATAATTATTTTTTCCACTTCATAACAATTCTTCGAGAAAAACTTATACGTTTAAATAGAAACTTAATTAAAAACATACATTGAAATATATTGAAGTTGTAAAATTATAGTTCATTTGGGTTGAAACAATGGGTTTTTTAAGTAAAATATATTACTTTTCTAAAAACTTCTATTTTAGAACAAATAGACATTAACACTAACAAAATCATCATTTTTTTCTTACAGCAAGATTGCCCTTTCAAATATTATCCGAATCTGCAAAATCGAGTCTCGAATCGCCAGTAAACAAAAAGAGAAAATTAAACCCCTCCTCACCAAGTGAGAACAAAAATACCAAGATTCTGAAGTATACCTTGAAGGAAAACGAAGGCAGTGACCTGAAAAGCAGTGGAAATGGAGTACTTTCCGAAACCCCCGATAACGATTCGGAGAAAAGAAATTCACTATCCAAACCGACCATCGAGAAAAACCAGCCGAAACTCGATGTTGCGAATTTCTTTATAAGAAGGGACAAAAAACCAGAAAAGACTGTCCCTATACCGGAAAAAAACCAAAAAGATGACGTCATGGATGTCAGTGACACTGAGGCAGAACCCAAAAATGTCGCAGAAGCAAACACAAACAAGCAAGAGGAAACGAGTAAAAAAGAGGAACAGAATTCAACAGAAGTTGCGACAACAGTCGAATCGACATCGAAGAGTGCAACTGAATCAAACTACAATGTGGACGTTACCGATGTCAGTATTGCTTATTCTTCCGATGAAGATGACAAGTCTGAACTGTCTTGTACCGACAATGACACTAAAGCCACTCTGTCAGACACGCCGAGTCAAAATAAGAAAACTGCAGTAGATTACAAGAAATTGACGCCTAAACAATTGCAAAGACAGCAGGAGAAGGAAAAGAAGTTTAAGGAACGGCGATTGTTACGAATGGTAATTTTGAGTTTTGTTCAAAGACTTTTTATTTAAAAATTAAAAAACTAATTAAAGATTTTTCTTATTATTCTTAATTATTATTAGAAAGTGTTTGTATACAAAGTTAATATGATTTTATTTTACAGGAAAAAGAAAAGAAACGAGAAGAGGAAAGGGAAAATCGAAGGAAAGAAAAAGAAGAGAAACGACGAGAAAAGGAAGAAAAGGAGAAAGCGGAGAGGGAACAGAAAAAGATAGAGAGACAGTAAGCAATTTGAATAAGACTGAATACAGAAATGATATTTTAAATTCATTAACCAATTCTCATTTTATCCAGGCAAAAACAGAAAGAGAAGGAGGCTGCGGAAAAGAAGAAGGAGGAGGAAAAGCGAAAAAAGAAAGAGGCCAAGGAGGAAGAGGAACGGAAAAAGGAGGAGGAGAAGTTGGAAGCGAAGCGGAAGAAGGAGAAAGCAGCGTCTACGTTTATGGATTTTTTCAGAAAGATGGAAACGAAGAGCAACGCCGAAAAGCAGTCTTGCACGACTTCGAATTTCATGCCGTTCGAAGTGAAGGCTGATATGAGATTGGCTCCGACCACTAGGAGAGAGTTAAATGACACGGAAAAAGAGAACCTAGATGTAGTACTGAAAAGTGATATTAATGAAAAGGCGCCTTTGTACCTTAAGGAAATAAAAAGCAAAGACTTCGTTATTCGGCGAACACCGAAAACATATCCACTGGAGATGAAGGATGAGGATATCATCATTATTGGTAGGATTTTTTTTTATTGTTTCACTATAAAACACAGAATCCAAAATGGAGTAAAATAATGGAATTATTGAAGATAATGTTGCTAATTGAATCAGTCAAAAATTAGTTAGTCAGAGTTACTTTAGGAAAGTTTCCTCTGAAACAGACCAAAATTACACAAACATTGGAAAGTTTTTGCAAGAAAATGAAAAAAGAAAAAAATTGTAAGATTACGCCGTTTAAGTTTAAATAAAAAGCTGTTAAAAATGGTTAATGTTACATTTTTGTACTGGAAATGACGAAAAAAGATTGTTTCGAAAACAAAAATGCAATTACAAATTCCATTTTGTTTCAGTCGATTCAAGAAATATCATTTTGTAGTTGAAAGTATGAAAATTATAATGATCTAACCATAAATTCCTTTCTTTTTTTATTTTTTGCAAATAATATTGATAGCTGGTGCAATTGTTAGGTTTGATTCAGAGGAACCTCGCCTTAAAACAACAACTCAGAAAAAGATTGTTTTATTTTGAGTTACAATGAACTTCTTAGATGAGTCATCGACTATCAAAATGCAGAGCGTTGCGTTGTCGGCAAACTTGTTCAGAAGTGTATCTGCTTCCCAAAGCAATTGATATAGATACTGCTATCATAAAGGAAAAACGATTATCACAAATCTGGAATGACAGCTGACCAAATGGTCGGCTGTCATTCGAAAATGACGTAAGCAAAGATGGAGGTCGGACAGAGGTGACAAGCTATGTAATTTGATGCTTGCAGATATGTCCGCGTCAATGAAATTCAGTGAAAAAGTATCAAAATACTTTTTCATGCCAAATGTTAAAAAAAAAAACGAAACGTTGCAGGAACGTTCCAGAAACCTTCTGAACTGGCTGTTTTTCAAAATTTTGCAAATACCTTTCCATTTACATTCTTTAAAAGCATACTTTTTTATTGCCAATCTGAACAATAGACTTTTCATCCGAAGTAACGAAGTTGCAGTTGATGCAATCTGAGTTAGATAATAACTAACATATTATACGAGTCAGATTTACTAACATATTTCATGGAATTTGCAACAGTGTAATGAGAGAAAGAGTTAATGTTTATCAAAATATGTCCTCTTATTACAGAAGAAGATGACAACAGTGTAATCGAAAACGGTGATCTTCCGATAGAAAAACATCGTCCAAAGCTTCTTGCTTTCCATGAAAACCGCAGGCCACCTTACTGGGGAACTTGGCGCAAAACGAGTAAAAACGTCAGACCTCGCAATCCCTTTGCTAGAGATAATGTGAGTACTAATCTCTTTTTAATTCAATCATTTAAAAAAACCTACTCTATAAGTATGACTCTATTCTACAAAACACAATTCAAACATAGGCATTTTCAAATGTTGTTTTGAAAATCATTAATGAAACATACGCAACCATTAGTAGTGAAGGGTAAACTTTTTTGTATTTTAATTAATAGAAAATTAAATAAATAATTAAAATCTAAGAAAAAACGTTAGGCTTTATGAAAAAAATACAAAATCTTTATAATGTTATTTATTGAACGTTATTATATTGTTACGTTACTTTACTTTATTCAGTTTATTATTCAGAAGTGGTCGCAATAAATAAATTATTTTCACACCAATTAAAATCTTGTATCTCGATAGTATCGGTAGATTTTTCGAGGAAATATCGATAGTTCAACTATCGAGGTTTAGCCATAACATTGAAAAGTACAAGAATGCAAAATTGCTGTTCAGCCTCGATTTAGTACTACAGCGTAGAGGAGAATTCCCCCACTTTAACGCTCCATGCATTCGTTGCCATGGCAACGCCCCGCCCACAATCGCGAGATGACTGCGCGCCGTCAAAACAGTGTTATTAGACTTGCGCCGACACGCAGAGAGGAGAAGTTTTGGGGCGTGGCTTTAAAGGTGTTCGATTTAGTAGCCGTTTTCCACGAGACTCTAACTGAATCGAGATTCCTAATGATTGACTGATAAACATAAAAGTGGTCAAAAAGGTGTACTGTATTTTGATCATTTTTATAATAGAGACGCAATGAGAGAAGGAATAATTAATGAATAATAACATTCAACGGTTAATATTGGCATTGTTTTCATAATGTAATAACGTACATAATATATACACTTAAAATTATATCTAAGACTATTCTCATTTAAAAAATCCTTCTTATAATTACCGATTCATACTGAAATTAACAAAAATTCTGATCTTTTCATTTTGAATTACTAACATTAGTTTTTTAATTTCTTTCGATGAATAATCACCAAATTGCGGTTTTTGACCTTCACACTTTATAACGTCGGGTATAACAAAGTCAGTTGATAATTCAGTTACATTTCTGGTTGCAAACTAGGGGCTTTCTTACTGCGAAATTCACAGTCCCTTGGAAAGAGGGGATAGATATTTTTTCGATGCACTTTTCGGTGTTTTGTTAAGTGGTCACTGCGCGCAAACCGTTTTGTGCACATTTCACACGAGTAGGGTTTTACTCCCGAATGCGATCTCCTGTGTCGAGTGAGCTCATCCGATCGGCTAAATCGCCATCCGCAACCAGACCAAGTACAGGCAAATGGCTTTTCGCCAGTGTGTCTTCGTAAATGGGCTTTTAAGTGAGACGCCTTTGCGTATACCTATAAGTTGTAAAAAAATTGTTGTAAAAAATTGGATTTATTACTTTTTCGATTATTCTTAGAAAGGAAATTTGGCCTTTAAATAAAAAAAATTCAAAAACGCACCAAAAAAATAATAGGTTTAAAATAAATTTAAATGTAGATTTGGAAATAAAATGTTGTAGAAACAGATACCTTCTGTCGAGATTGGGTCCAAAAATAAAAAAAGTGTATTTGAATTAAAAAAAAATTTCCAATTTCAAAATTTGGAATGAAAAAATGTTTTTCAACTTTTTGGAGAAGGTAAAATTGTACAAAGGTTTATGTAAAAATAAATGTGTTTATATAAAATATTTTCTATTTTCTAATATTTCAAAGAATCACCTTTATGCAACCCTGATATGTACATGGGTAACAACGATCTTCCGTTGCTTGTTCAAAAGTTCGATTAGTATAGTCATGAGTAGCTAAAGCTGCAGCAGCTGGTATTTCCAACATGTTTTGTCCTAATGGGTTGTTGTTGAAATCTGTAATATCGATGGTGATAATTATCAACATATATTTTTCTTCGGTTTACTTTCTGTTTGACCGCATTTGCTTTCAAATCTTTTTATTCAAATTTGGATTCAAAGATAAAGAAATGTAACTCTTATTTGCATAGTTTTATTTCTTTTCAAATAAATAATACTATAATTAATAATATTTTATTTAATAAACTATACAATATTAAATAAATATTAAATAATTTATTTAACATTTTTTAAGGAGTATTTTATTGACAATATGCATTAATTAGAATATTTTTATAATAAAGATTATATTTATAGTTTATAAATATGTATAAGTATATTTATAATTGCCAATAATGATCTTTTGCTAATTCAGCAAAATGTTTTCTTTCATTTTAAATTAATTCTTTGACTGATAAAATTGATGACGATTAAATTCTTGGTTTATTCATTTTAAAAATTACCTATTGAATCGTTGACTGTTCTAACATCAATCCCCAAAAGATACATAGGATTTTCTTGTGGGGCTAAAAGCTGCTGATTAGGAACTGGAAGTTTTAAGTATCCTTCGCAGCCTGGAGTGCAAAGCGGCGTTCTTTCTGGAAGTTCAATATTCCAGTTCTTGTCTAGACACCATTCCAACTCTGACGTGAGATCACCAAGTTCGCTGCTATGGTTCACTGTTAAAAAAATTCGATAATTCGATAATTATTCTCAATTTAATTGAATCATACAGTGAATTACACTTTTTTAGGGACAATTTTATTGAATTTCTAAACTCTCATGTTCGGAAACTGATTAGAAACAATTTACTTTTTCTGATTATTTTTATTGTTTGGAACTTACTTGGTTGGTAAGTGTTCGCTGTCCAATCGTTCCACAACACTTTTGGCGAGAAATTCAGATCGGTGTAACAATCAAGTTTGCCAGATGGAATTTTCAAGTTATCCGTTTGTTCGTTAGATGGCAGCATGCAGGGTAATTCGTAATCCGAAGTGACCAAAGTTAAATTTGTGTCGAAAAATGGATCGTTTGAAAACGTCGCCTTCATTTCCAGACCCAAAGCTGATAGCAGAATTTCATTTGTTACCTATTAACACATTAGGAAAATTATATAACTATAATTTTTTTAATATAATTGTTTTAGCTGGTTTAGGTGTAAATAAATTTGGTGATATATATAGTACTAAGAATGGCATTAAACAGAAATGCAGATAAATTCCCAACTAGGACTAAAATAAATGTACATCACAAAAACTGTCACTGCAACTGAGAACAAAATTCAGAATACAGTATATGGCATTGAAAACAAAAATAGTGTTTAAATTATGAAGGATACGAATGTTAACAATTAACGTGTTTATCAAGTTTGTAGTATTTGTCTATACGTTTACCTTCAAAATTAAGAAAACTCAAAATAAAATTTAATGAAGTCGTCTAACGTGTAATTTTTTTAACGATACTCATCAATCTTGAAAATACATTTACGTATCTGATAGTGAGACTTTGTCCATTTAAGTATTAGTACAGGAAAACATTGTTTTCAATTGTCATTAAACATCTTTAACATATCAATGAATTAATCTTATCATTTTTTAATGTATTTTAATTGACAAACAAGGAATTTTATTCAATTTGCCTGCACAAAGTATTTTACTCTTGCATTTGTATATATATGTATTTCATTAATTGTTTTATTCAATGGCATTCCACCAAACTACATTTTCATTAATTTGTTTACCTTAACCAATGATAAACTGCATTTTTACATTTATTATTGTATTCTAATGTTATTTCTTGAAAGAGGCCCAATGACATCACTTATATAATCTTGTTTCATTTCCTTTGAATAAAATCTTGCCAATAAAATTTTCCGCGACACATTATTAATTCTAGTATTTCGACTAGAGTTAATTCAGTAAACACTAATTAATTTCAATGACAACAACGAAAATTTTTAATAGAATATCTATTTCAATCTAGGAACTGAAGACAGAAATTGTAGTTAAAATATTCCTTGTTGTAAAATTTACTAAATAAAAAATTCCAATATTTAATATCTAACTCTTTACACCATAGTAAATTCAACATTTACTGAATAATCAAATTTAACTTCAAATGAACTTTAATTGCAATTTTTTTAACTAACTTTTTCCGTATTTAAAAAGGTCTCATAAAAGTTAGCTTTATATTTCTCTATGACCGAAAATCTTACATTCCTTTTTTTTAATTTTAGCCCAAATTTATATTTAATATCCAAAATATTTCAAATGTGAATATTCACTATTAAAACGATTTTTTTCTTGACAAAACGAATCTTCCTATTATTTCTGATTTTGAGCCAAAAATGATGTTTTTCGAACCAGGGACGCTAGTTTAATGGCCGACGAACCTTTTTTTGCGGCCGCACATAATTAAACTAGCGTTCCGCGTGGCTTCTATCCGATGTCAATAATCGGCGTGCATTATACGCGCATTGCAATCTCTCCACTGCAAACCCATAGTCAACGATCCCACATAGCGACCTTTCTGATATTACATTTCGCTCGTTTCGTACTTTTCGTATTGCAAAAGAAGACCAATCCTCGCGATAATTCGTACTTACGTCGAACCCTTCATCAATCATCTTGCCTTGACCTCAACGGTAGCGATGCACGTTTTTCCTCGAATCGTTCGGTTGCACTGCGTGGCTGCAATGCTGCATGTGACAATATTCTACACTGCTGCCAGTATCCCGAAATCAAAGAATCTCAAAAGAAAATCCGTCTTATTATATTTATATACCACACTACTCTCAAAATGGCAAAATAAAAACAAAAAAAAATAAAAACAATTATTTAAATTCTTTTAATTTCTCCAATTTTTTATTTCAATTTTTTCCTTATTTTTTTTTCAATTTTGACTACGTTTTGACGGGAAATTGACGTTGCGCAACGAGCGCCGCGTTTGACGGATATTTGTCAACTGACAGAAGACCGAATCGCTGTAAATCGAAAAGTCGTTAAGTTCCGTGATATCGCGCTGGTGCCATCCGGCGCTGTCGCCGTCATCTCTCTCGGGGATTGCCGGTTGATTAGGAAGCCACGAGACCTCGGACCAGTCCCTTATATCGGGCCATTAATTACCCCATTTATCGGCGCAGATTTATGGGTCTGATCGGCGAATCGGTATTTTGAAAAAGTGCCATGATAGTCGAGGCTCGCTGGCGCACGAGCATTGTTTTTGCGCCGTTTATATAATAAATCTGGCAGCGAATTGAGATGATCAGAGACCGGACTGCGCGAAGATAAAAAGAGAGTTGGAAAGGCTTTTTTAAGTCGTTACAGGGGACTGGTGGAATTTAGGCTTAAACGGGGGGTATTATCGTTTTTAGGAGTTGGAAGTCCTTTCATTTGAGTATAAACACGACTATGTTTGGACTATTTTAGGAAAGTCAAAAATTTTTTTGAAATTTTTAAGTTTTTGATAAGTGTGCAAACATGGTTGAGTTTGTACTCTAATTGAAAACATTCTAATTAGAAAGGCATTGGATTACAGAAAAAGTCAAATTTGTCCTTTTTTCAAATTTGAAAAACTACTAAATTTTCCAGATTGCAGTTTTCAAAATAGAAATATGGGTAGTGGATACTCAAACTTTGGAATAATAAATTTAAAGCATTTATTATTCCAAATACACCAAAATTTACAAATTTGGCTAAAAGTTAAACCTTGTAAAGATTCAGTCGGATTTTATCTAATAAAGATATTCTTTTGATAAGTTATTTTAGCAAATGTGGATTTTCGATTTTATCAAATGTGTAAAAATAAAGGTTGTCACTTATTTTGTTACAGAAACTTTTAGATTATGAAACTGATTCCGACGACGAATGGGAAGAGGAGGAACCTGGAGAATCACTTCATGGCTCTGAGGATGAGAAAGACGAAGAAAATAATCCGGAAGATAATGAATATGACGTTGATAATGAGTTTATGGTTCCTCACGGGTCAGTATCTCCCTTCTCATTTAAATATTTTTCAGAGACATGCTTTTATGAGATTTAGTATATTTCAGTCTTCTCATTTTCTATTATTTTTCACAAATGTGATATTCGAGATATATATAATTTTCCAACTGGTTCCAGGTATTTGTCAGATGAAGAAGTACGAGATGACGACGAAGAGGAGGAAGATATGGTAAAATATCTTATCTTATCTTATTTCACTTGACTTTATGCTACATTTTAATGTTTTTTTTATATTAATTTCTTATTAATTTCAGTCGCCAGAGACGCAAAAGTTCAAACTCAAAGTACTTGGAGAAGAATTTGAAGCGGAACGAAATGAAAAAACGTTGAAGCTCAAACCTAGAATCATTGGTTGCATATGGTTGGATATAGAACACAAATTCCCGAAACATGGTGGGTTATCCTCTGTAATATTTTATCGGACATAATAACGTACAAATAATCATGTTAAAGAAAGAAAATTAAAAGAAACTTAAAAGAAAATTGTATGTCACAGTAAAATGTACAATTTTACTTAAATCTTCCTTTAATACACACTATATAGTAATACACACTAATTTTGTAGAGTATGAAATTTATCAAGAAAAAGTATTAAAACTTATCCACAATCTAAGATATGACTAAAATTCTACTTATCGTAGCGTACGGTAGTCATGTAAATCATTGATCATAATAATTTACCCCGTTAATTTTGTATTACAAATTTCTGATTAAATTCCTTTCCCCAAATTTTACGATAGAAAATGAATTAACGTTGCAACCCTACAAGTTGATGAAAATGAACAAAACGATATTAATTAAACTTCGAGTAATCAATTATGAGTCATCCAAATATGAAAATCATTTACCCTCTACGTTGAAATTCATTCATTCTTTTTTCTTGACTATAAATCATGTTCACATTTGGGCAATTGATTACTCGTAGTTTCATTCACATCTCTAGTAAAAAGACATATTCCCAAAGTTATGTTTTTCGTAAACATATTAACATTATACTGTGAATATATTTTCAATGTATTTTCAATCGATTTTCAGTATATTATCAACAGTGAGCAAACTAATTAATAAAAGCTTCGTAGTTTTTATGAATTACACATTACGACATATACAGTAAAAGGTGCAAATAATTCGTATTTTCTACGATATATCTTGTAAAGCGTATACAAAGTTTTCGTAGCATTTACAAATTAGTTTTTCCAGTGAATATATTAAATAGATGTAATACGTCAACACATTGAAACTATATTGAAAATAAATGATCAGTACATTGAAAATAGAACCGTTATTTTTAAAAATGATTGAATTCGTTTGCAATCAATTCCATAACAATATGATGTTACAAAAGTTTGTAACATCATTAATTTGTTCTTTAAATCATAAACAATACAATTTGTTCAAGAATGTGTTAATTTTATCTAAAGCCTTGATTGTGTCTTTTATACCTCGATTAGTGTCTTTTCAATTGACATTGTTAAAAGACTAAATAAATTGTTTGTAAAATGTAACAAATCCTCCTGTTCGAAAAAACAGTCGCACGTCCTAAGCCAAAATTTTATTGGGAAAGAAAATTTTGGCTGAGAAAAAACAACAAAAACATTTAAAAATGGCTTAACAATTAAGAATAAAACAATTTAATTTTATGGTAAATATATAAAGACGTGTTTAATAATATTTTTACTTCATAAAACAATAGTTCAATGTGCAAAAAATTAATACATTTGAAATTTCACACAATTATTAACGCAGAAAAATACCTTTAGTGTAGAGTTTTGTTAATATAATTTTCTATAAACATTGTAGAATTATTTATAAAACATATTTCAAAACTACTCAAATGACCATTTGACCAATTTGATTCGAACGTCAGATTTTTACTCGAACGTAAAATTCTGTTCAACCCTATCCATTCCACGCCTTTCTGCCTGCACGCCTTAAATTTTTTGAGTACGAGCGAATAAAGCGAAATGTACTTTCATTGATTTTTAAAATGAAAAATGGGGATAAATGGGGATATAGAAATACTCAATAAAATATACGACAGAATATTTAAACCACAATAAATATTTATCCTCTAAACTCATTAACAGACTAATATCCACAAACACAATATAAACTCATTAACAACACTAGCATTGCTGTAAACAAGAACGATGAGGTACGGAGAAAA
>JABFPB010005826.1:0-12797 GCA_022817645.1 Ceratoteleas bidentatus
ATGCGTCTATACAACGACTTTACTATTTAAAATCAATTTAGTAGAAAAAGAATGTTTTATGTTTACTTAAATGAACTTTCAATACGATTATTTATTCGACCCCTAAAAGTACAGCTCTATGTAATTGTACAACCTTAAGACACTTTGGCATAAAAATGACAAAAATGTACTGTATCAAGACATTTTTCACGAAATAGATACCATAAATGTTTAAATGTCTGAAAGCTTAAAAAGGTGCATTTTTTCTAGTGAATGTACGAGAAAATTCTTCTGTGTAGAACCAAAGATGTTAAAGTTTTGTTAGTTGGAGGGTATAGGGAAATATATTTTAAATGTATTAAATTTCAAGAATCTCTAAAAAAATTACAAATTTTTACGAAAAACTAATATTATGTTCTGAGGACATTTATGTTAAGAATTGTGAGGAAATGGTGAAATTGTAATTAGTTAATGACAAATTATGAACATTACATCGGTTAGAGAAAAAAAGTCGACAGCTCATTGAATTATACATATTATCTAAGAACTTATTATCAATTTTACGATAATTCCAACTAATTTCTGAATGTCTAATATACATAAACACACCATTTACGAGATTAAATTTTGAAATAATCAATATTAAACAATGCGCATTTAACACAGGCTCTTGTGGAGACTGATTACTCCGGCATGTGAAATTGTTATTATTGCTTTAAAATATGTTTAAATGTTAAAAAAACAGTATTGTATGTGACTGCATTATGGCAATCGAATTTGTCAAAAAAATATGTACCTTTCGGGCCTTGTTTGTGCCAAAATTTGTCAAATATGTACTAAAAAACATCGAATTTGAGATTAATGTAATATATGTTTGGCAATTATTATGTTGAATTATGTTGAAATTATATTTTCATTACAATTGAAATTATATTTTCATCTTAATGTACAAATATTGTAAATTGGGCGATTGCCTGTTGATATATATCAATAAATATGATTAAATAAAATTCATCGTGAAACAAACTAAAAAGAATTTTTCTAGATACTCAAAGTAACTTTTTATTTTTGTTCATATTTTTTAAATTACAGTATCTGGTTTGCCTAGTTCTTCTTTTGATTAACGACTATGACTGCCATATTACCTTAAATGCAATTATTATGAGTTAATTGGATTAACTGAATTTTGCTTACTAATAATGATTTACTTTTATAACCCAATTTCTGTACACTTCTAACTGCCAAACATTAAACAGATTCTATGATTTATCTGTTCGAAGATTATCGAAATTTTTTTGGAAACTGTTGTTAAATACTTTCAACAAAATGTAAATTTGAATCGTAGTCGAATGTCACTTAGCGTCACCGATAGAAATAAGTTCAAAATTTCCGTTTCTTCTGTTAAATTAAGTTACACTTTTTATTTTGTAACATAATTAATGTGATAACATCATTCATATTTATTTGTGAAATATTAACGTTCGATCTCCGTTCTTTATCAATTAATACTTTCTCTATAATTTAAAGTAACTCTTTTTTAGTGGCTAAAAAATTATGATTTGTTAAATCATAATTTTTATTTTAATCTCGCTATGGTCGATTTTTGACGAAACCTTTGTTCTTACCTTTTTTATTACCTCTTTTATTCAGAACGTCAAGAACACAATTACTTTACTCTTCCTTTTCTCGAAATAACGAGCTACTAATTTGATTCCAGGTGAAAATGCTAAGTCCTCATCAATTAAGCAAAGAGCCGAACAATATCATGCAAGCGGACACAACCGCCAATGGTGCCATACAAGGTGTCGGTGTGGTGGATCTTCGCATGAAGCAGCACACGAACTTCGACCCTCTGAGCAGCTTCACCACGACTCCGGCTTCCCAACCTCTGCCCGCGCAAAGTGGTCGAAGCATCGAGAAGTACTTGAACCACATCGAGTGTCCAAAGGACCCGGAGCCTCTGCCGGAAACTGCGGGCTTCATTCAGCAGAGAAATTCAATTATTGCTACGGGAAGGCAATTAACCCCGCAACAACCGACCAACATTCTGCCCACCAGTCCGGCGTCGAAACTCGATGCTTTGGTTCGCAGCGCTAATGGTAGCCCTAATTCTCTTATTGGTAATTACGGGACATTCATTGCATTAGTACTCGGCCATTTCTGGGTAACAGTTAAAGATTCTTTCGATGAAACTATTCAAACTATTTCAAGCTATTAACTTTTTTACACTTAATTTTTTTGAAGTGCAAAACCCAATTTTTGAATTCACCACTTTAGTCTTATTTCCTGACATAGATTTTTTTTATTTTCTAACATACACTTTTTTGTACTTTAAAAACGGAGGGCAAAAACAAAATTTTGAATGTATCACTTTAGTTTTATTTTCTGGCATAAACTGTCGGAAAATAAGACTAAGATATTTGAATTTCGTTTTCTTCCAGTGGTTGAACACGACGCGATTTCAAGTCCCCAACATACCACGCGAACTAGTCCATCCATGCCAGTGAATAATATTTTGGAAGCATTATTACCAACCCCCACTCCATTAGCAGAAACGAATGCCGCCGGTGTACAGACATCCGCCCCTGTGGTGCAGGAACAAACTACTCGGGACTCCCTTCTGACAACGATTAACAACGCCCTTCTTCCGATACAAGAAGCGCCTGTCGGGAACACCACGTCGCCACCTTTGGAGGCGGCAGTGGCTGCCCACAATTCGCTCCAAGTCAACACGGAAATGCCTTTAGAGGTAATGACCCCCACTTATTTCTATCACTTTATCCCTTATGTTCAGAAATGTTGATCAAAAATTAAAACAGTAAAAGGAATACCTGAAAAATGAAAGGTCTTGAAAAACATAATTGTTTCTCAAATTAAAATTGTATTTCAATAATACTTGTTGAAAGTATATTAAGAATTATTATCTCATTCCTGACATAATCGTTTGAATAACAACCAACTCGTTTAAGTTGACCTGAAATTGAGTTATTGTTATAATATAATACTGAAATTGCTGCAAAATTATACTTGTAAAAATAATATTTTTGTCGAATCAGTTGCGTTCAATGTTTACGCAGGATGTAGTGATGCAACAGCAAGTGCAAGTCGAGCAAGTTGTTGCTCAGGTTCAGCAACAAGTGGAGCAGGTTGTCGCGCAAGCCCAGCAGCAGGCAGTTCAGGCTGTTCAGCAGGCGCAACAGCAAGTCGTGCACCAAGTCGTACAACACGCACACGTTGTCCAGCAAGCTGTTCAGCAAGTGCAGGCGGTGCAACAAGTTCAAGTTCCTGGTGTCCAGCAAGCAATTACACAAGCTTCACAGGTGTGCATTTCGGATATCATGAATTCCTTCATACAATTTTTATCAATTAAAATTTATTCAATCTGATTAATCAATAGGAAAGTCACCAATGGGAATACTTAAAATCCTATTGTTTTTAATAGGAAATACCATTCTTGATTCCAATTAGACTTCAAGTAATAAATTTCAGATTCAATCCTATTGGTTCTAATGAGAATTAGAACCAATAGAGAGAAATCTAATGAGAATAAATCAGAATTTAATCAATTAAATAAGATTTAATTAATCCATAAGATTTAATGGATTTTTTAACAAAATGATATCATTGTGAATTAATTGACTGATTGATTTGTTCGTGAAAATAGGAAATGGTTCAACAAGCTGTAGAACAAGTGACCCAAGAAGTCGTGCAGCAAGTACAGACTGTTCAGCAGGCGGTGCAACAGGCTCAAGCGGCTCAAGTGATGCAACAGGCGGTGCAGCAGGACATCGGAAGTGTGCTGACGCAGCCGGCCAGTTTCGTCGCGGAAGCGAGTTCGGCGATCGCCGAAGGCGCAGCTAAGGAACCATGCCAGCAGAGACTGACCACGGCTGCGGAACAGGCCATCAATAACGTCATCACTAATGCGACCCACGACATCATTAACAATTGTCCGATCACCACGACAACCGCGCACGCCATTATTGCCACGAAAAACATCCTTAACAGCGTCGCCACGGAGAGCGCCAAGTTGATGAACAACGCGATGGAAGAGATTATCCAGAAGTCGCCGGGATCTGGTTGGTTTTCAGTTTTTAATCGAAAAAATTCACATTTAATAACAATTTTCAATTTTCGGTAAAAAAATTCGATAATACATTTGAATTAATATATTTTTTAATACAAAAATTCAATTTTATCAATTTCAAAAGTGCACTTTTCGAATAATATTTGCTATTTTTTATTTCAGACTTTTTTTAAGAGCAATTATTTGAAGTTGTCTGATTGGTTGAGTACATTTTTTATTTTTGTGTTGTTAACAGGTAATATCGTGGACCAAGTAAGTCAAAAATCGCCACCAATGCCACAACAAAATCGACAAACCGTCGCTGTCCCGCTTCAAAACGGAGCGACCACTTCGAATGCGCAGAACGTTCGAAAACCGGAAGACATGCTACCGCAAGAACTGACTTCGATGTCCGAGAATGATCTTCTGAGTTACATTAACCCGAGTTGCTTTGACCAGAATGGCTTTCTCATGTAAATATTGTTAACCCTTTAAAGGACGTAAACGTGTTGAAAATGAATTGCGAGGTCATACGCCATTGAAAAATTGGACGTACAGACCTTGATTCCTGTTTTATGTATATGAGATATGCAAACGAGCTTACTCAGTTATTGGACTTTCAGATATTTTATTTGACAATGTTTGAAAGCTCGTATGAGGGTTCACAATGTGAAATGTAAAAATCTTGCGGTCAAACGTTTTTCTGATAAAAAGTTATGTGGGTCAGACTTGCGGTTTTTTTCCAAAAAAAAGTAAAATAAAATAAATATATAGAGTAGTGCATGATACATATATTGATATATGTAATTAAATTCAGAATGGCCCATATATTTTTATTAGTCTTAACACAAATGAATACACCATTGACCAATAGCAAATGAAATTTGTTCAACAAAAAGGAGTAACGTTCAAAAAGTTTTTTTTGGCAAAACGCGACAATCAAAATCGCAAAAGACCTCATTTTATAAATATCAAACATATATACGTGTATGTAGACGAGATTGAGGTTTCAAATAGTTTAATGTTCCAACTGGGTCAGTGTCTAGATTATAAAGATGATAATTTTTCTCTTTTATGATTGTAATTAAAGAAAACCAAGCCAAAAATGTAAAACTTATGAGTCACTGTTTTGTAACAGGAAGAAATTGTGTAACTGAAGTGTGCAACACTATTCCCGTTGTCCTGCAATTGTTATCTTTTTTATAATCATACAATCACTGGGAAATATCTGAAAAAGTTTGTTATTCGAATGTGGAATAATTGATTTTTTTACAGAAATTATTTTTGATAAAAGCTTTAATTACAGCGGTCATATCATATTATTGAATGGCGTTGAAGAAGAAACGGATTTTCATGCCTGTGAAAGCAACTGAAATGTTTATAAATGAATAACATTCTTGTCAATTGTATATTCGTAATTTATTCTGTTATAGGGATCCAAGAAAATTAAGAAAATTGAAAATATTTTTGATGAAATGTTAAACAATCTTAAAATTTCGCACAAACCAATAAAGTGTTTATATAACAAGTGTTTGTTTATAACAAAATTTATTTGAAATTTATTCCAACACAAAATCTTATAATTCAAACAATTTTACTGTTTAAATTAATTAATCACCAGAAAATCAAAACAAAATTGCAGTCATTCCTTTAAATAAGAAATAGTTTTGAACAATTTCGTAATTGTATAATTATTGCATATGTATAAAAAATGTACATACAATTTTATAAATTAATTTAGTTTATAATTGGAACAAATATAATCTGATAAGTGTAAATACAAATACTTGACGTTTTCACGGGAAAAATTGCTAGACACTGCCTACAATTTATCGCCTGTTGTGCCACGAAAGTCAGGTGCCTTGACAGCCCGAAAACAATCTACGATTTCGATTTGATTCAATAAAAAAAATGTTCAACCTTCGTATCTTGAAATGATACAAAATTCTTACTTCTTTACGATCAATTAGAGGCAGGGGAAACTAGAAATAGAGGTGTAATTACGTTACAACTGAATAACTGTAAGAAATACAACGTTCAATCCAGAAATACGAAGATATATAATGTTCCAAACAATAGTCATAGTTGCGTCATTAAAAATGTGAAAAGTACACTTATTTTATCACCCTAACAGAAAAATCTCACACTTCCATTTGACTGCTGATATTCGTAGAATAATTCAACAAATCATTCCGTAATTTCCAGCCCATTATTTGAACAATTTTTGTTTTGAATGAAATCGAAATCATCTCACTGAGGTTGAGAACGAAAAGTGACGCTTACAAAATACTGACCCCACTCAGACGTAAAGCAAAAATGAAGCAAAAACCGTAATTGAAACTGAGTGTAGCCAACTATGGTGAATTTTACTTTTAAGCCTTAGATCTACATAATTCTATGAATTATTGCTGATTTACCTTACCAATTGACTTGATTTCATTATATGTAATGAATCATTTGTTGTTAATTCTTGTTTGATACTTTGTACGTATATTTCTTACATTGTTCTATATATTATTAACTTTATTATGTTATTGTATTGTTAAACGTAGCAGTCATTTGGTACATAATTATGCGTAATGAATAATAGTAATAATGGTAATTGCCTCTATACCTAACTATACATACGTCGATTTCGTCGTTGCAAATGTACCGATTACATGTGATTCTCTTACTTTCGTTTTACCAGTGATGAAATAAATGGCTCGCATACATTATCTGTACAAGCGCAAAAATTGTCTACCTTACAAAAATCATGCTGCGATATGTGATGTATTATTTAACGAGACAGTTTCACTGTAAAACGGTCGACTTTGATATATATATATATATGCAGAAAAGATATACATTTATAAATATATAATAAACGTGGCTAAGAGTGGCAGAGAGATTATATTTTATGTCGATACTTTGTGAAACCAAAATGTCTTCGGGGAAACCCATTCCATTGGATGTTTCCCTATTTGAGACTTCATTCAAAGGGCTGAAATCCCAAATCCGGTTGTCAAATCCGGATTCAACATTTTTCGAAGTCGATGGAATTTTTGGCTTAAAATTGTAGATTTATTTCAGAAACATGATTTATTTGAAACATGAAATTCGAGCCTTGAGTAAAAAGGATTGCAAGCCTAATGAGGAAATTCGGAAAATAATGAATCCAGATGTCTATTCCAAATAATGAATCCGGATAACAAATCACTGAGTATTTCACTGAAACAGACAATCGGATTTCCGAATCAATTCGGACTTCTCTTTCAGCCCCAATTCAAAACCTATTTTTGCAGCGTGTGTGGAAATACTACGTACATGTACGTTTAACTATGATACGCATAAATTACACACTGTATATTTTTTTTACGCTTATCTAAAGAGAGACAACGGAGGCGCGCAGTTTGTAATGTTCATCTCCTGTTTTTGGATGCCTGTTCGACGATTTATAAATATTCTACGTATCTCTCTTTTCCCCTGAATTGTTTGCAATATACCGTGCATGCGTTTTTTGTGAATATACATAAGGCGCGGCTCGCTAGACGAGTGGAGTTTATATGCAAAGTTGACGAAAATGCAAATCGTATTTTTGATAAGCATTGTTTTTTGGAGATGCCGTTTGCCAAGTCGCCGGAACTGATCCGCGCGAATTCCTTGAATCGAGCGTACTTTGGTGCAGATGATTGAATGACACTTGTGGCAATGTTGACTCAATGTATCGTTCGCAAAAACTTCGTATGTGCTTATCCTGAACCGATAAACAAACTTGTTGCCGCCCAGATAGGAAAACGTCTCGGCACCTGTTTTTGGTCATTGCAAAGAATCGACGCACGACTCTACGCCAATTGTGAGGCGAAGAGTTTTTTCGGGCGATCGAAAAAGGCAGACATTTTGCGCCGCGAGTTTTCCTGTTGGGCGGTGACTATATGGTACGTATACTATATACAATATATCTTATACATCTGTGTACCGTATGCACATCAGTAGTTTTAAAGTTAACAGCGGAGAATCAATCGGAAACAGCAGTTCATGTATCATCGAAGTTGAATAAATGTTTCACAGCAAAACCGTGGATGTTATTTTGTACCTGAGAGGAAATATTTTCCGAAAAAGCAATGGAGTTAAAAACAACCTTCAAATTCAAAATCCTCCCTCCCCTCCTTTCTTGAAAAACTGTGCCTGACTTTTCGCGCGAAATTTAAATTGTCTTTTTTAATCAAAATGAAATATAATAAAATGAAATGAAGTGAATGAAAATGAAATTAAACAAAATGATTTGATAAAATGAAATGAAATTAACTGAATTAAAATTACATAAAATGGAATAAAATTTAAAAAGATCAAGTATACAAAAATAGAATAAAATATTTAATTCAAGTTGTTTAAATATAGTATTACAAAAATTACAATCAAATGGTTAAAATGGTTTATAATCAAACTCTGGTTAAGAATAAAGGATATGACTAGATTAAATTGGGGCGCGTAACTCACCCTACATTAATCTAGTAAGAGAAAAGTGTACAGACAATAGAAATAATTGTTGAACAAAACATATTTCTAACAAGATTTTAAATTAATTTATTTATAACTTAATTTGTCATATAAATTACATCTGGGTTACCCAATTAAAAAATTCCTCTAGAACAAATGTGGAATAGTCCTAAAGGTTTCTGTCAGTACTTTGTCACATTTTGTATAATATTTATTGTGGGATTTTTTAGCCCATGCAATTGCGTATATTTTATTGGTGCCTATTTGCAATTCTGTGTCCAAGTTGTAGAAAAGTTCGTGCTAATGGTTTCTATGCAGTTTTCATCAGTGTTTCTGACACCGATTATTTATCTAATGGTTACCGATGAATTTTTTAACTAGGTAGCAAATCATACATTCACCACTGACACAAATACTGTAATCTAATTCATAAAATATCTCATTGAACAAAAATAAGTTGACGCGTTGTACTTTGAATACTGCTTCAAGTCGAGATGCAAATAGATCGAATTACTTAAATATGTCCAAGTCATAATTTTGAATTCATTTTGTCTTTTATTAGCTCCCAACTTCCAGTTTCTCCCTTAACTTTATTTTCCCTTTTCAGTTTCAGTAAATGGTGTCCGACATTGTACGCAGCCGCAGGCCACACTTCCTGTGGTTTGTCCTGAAATTGTGAAAACGGTTATTTTATTTGCTATAATTAGTTTTATAATCGATATTACTTATTTCTACTATCTCCGAACCTTGTAAAGTATTTGTACAATGTCAATTTCGGAGATGGGTTCCGTTGCTTCGCACAGTACACCGATAATATCGTTTTCTCGTTTCGTTCGGTGATTGATGTAAAATCGAATTCGGTCAATAGGATCACAGATAACAGGTCCATGACCGGGATATATGATGCAAGGTTTCATCTTAAGTATCTTGTGCAATGTCTGTACATACGTGTACAAGTCCTCGAAAATTGCAGTGCCTTCTCCAAGAATACAATCGCCACTGAAAAGTGCCTGTTCATTTTCTAGGAGGAAACACGCGTGATCTGTGGCGTGACCTGGTGTGTGTTTCACACGTAACGTGGCGCCTTCCACTTCGATACACTGATCGTGTTCCATGGGTTCCCAATCATCTACAAATAAACAGAGCTACAATTGTAAACTATAAAGGCTGTCATTATAATAATTAATTATTAAATCATGAATATGATCAAAGGAAAAAATTATGATTTAAATCCAGATAAGTTATTTAATCCCCATTATATTTACCCAAATATAATTAATTGTGTTATAATTTTATTAATATAATAATGATTATAAGCATCTGATTTTATTCAGACATGAGCATTAACACAACTTTTGTAAAATAAATAATGTTAAATATTTTTTCGCATTTTGAGGGATCGTTGATTTTCCAGTACAAAAATTTACCCAAACATGAAAGGAGTTCCATTAATTCATTAAAATTTGTAAATAACACAAATGAAGTTTGTTAATTGGAGAAAATTAACAAATTAACAATAATTTAAATTTAATTAACAAATATAAAATGAAATTATAAATTATTACCACACACTCACCAAATGGACGGCTTTCAATTCTTTCAAAAGCTTCTATAAGAGGATTATGATCTTTCGGAGGTCTTGGCAATTTTAAAACTTTGATAGGATCTTCCTTCTCACATGGATCGTCAGCAGCTATCATTTCTTTAATTGCTGAGACACCTCCAACATGGTCCCCGTGCCAATGGGATAGCAAAAGGTATTGAATACTTGCATTTTCTTCCCTAAGAACTTCTCGCAATATCTTTGTATAGGCTGGTGCAGTCTTTTGTTCTCCTGAATCAATGAGGACTCGTCTAAAAATGATCATGGTGATAGTACAAATTTATTATTTTTTATGACACATTAAATTTACACTGAAAGAAATTTACAGCAAGAACAGCTAATCTGGGAAGCAGTAAAAATATTCCAGTAAAGTTATAAAACACGTTTGTATCATTAATTTAACTGTGAGTACTAAAAAATTACACTACAATATATTAAATTATAATATATAAATATAATTAATTACATATCCACTCTGATTATGTCTGCAGGTTCCAGTTTTTTTAATTTAAAAAATATTGTAGTACAAATTAATGAACAAAAAAATTTCTGTGGATGGAGGCATTAAACTGATATTTAATTTTAAATTGACATTGTTTCATTAGCAAAATAAAATAGTTTTTTAAACTTTAAACTCAAATATTTCAAAAAACATTAAAAAGTGACTTTTTGTGGAAACCCACAGATATATAAGAATTATTAGTCAAAACCCTAATAAAAAGAGAAATATATTCCTGATATATTTCCGATATACTGTAATCATTAGAAATATATTCCAAATATATTGGGAATAATTATATTTAGAATTTATATTCTAAATATATTGCAATAATTACAAAAATATTCCAAATATATTGCAAAAATTGGAAATATATTGGGAACATATCGCAAATATAATTTATGTTATTACATTCGCGATATTTTTTAATTAATTTTTTTTGTAATAAAATTTTGTTGGGAATATATTACCTATCCCGTGTTTTGAGTTCCCAAAAATTCCTAAGAATCCCTAATAAATTTCTTATGAAATCTTAGGAATTGTGACCGATTTCTTAGGAATTCTTGGGAACTTCAAACACGGGATATGACCAATATATTCCTACTTTCACTAGGGATATTATCACTCAGAAGATAATAGTGGATCATCTATTTATACAAAAAACAGATCTGATATCCAAGTGTCACTATTATCTCTATAAAAGCTGCCATATTAATATTAAAATATTGCACTGCCCCCAGATATGCCCATCAAAGCCAACAACAATATTAATATTAATAACTTTAATTTATTATTAATTAATTTACTTAATCCTCAAATTTGCATGCTGAAAACAATTGTTGTATATTTTTTAAATACATAGTTTCACCTTATCATTACATTTCCACATTATAAATAAAAACTAGAAAAGGGACTCGACTTCATCATAACTTTAATCTTTGTACTGTCAATTCATGAATGACAATAACAGCAAACCTTTATAAATAAACGACTTTCATTATTCAAAATTTAGCATTCAAAAATTAATTTCAAAATCATTGCATTTATGCTGATCTCTGGATGATTTGAAATGAAGATGACGAGCGTGCGAGATAAAAAAACAAACACATGACTTGTCAGGTTACATACTTCCTGCCACATCCAACGAGGTACGTATTTGTGCCCTGTAAGGTCATAAGACCGGGATTGCAGCCCAAAATTCGTATGATGTTGTTGGCCAATTTTGTCACGGGGGGTAGCGATGTCAAATTCGACATTGCCGCTTTAGCCATAATCTCGTTATCTTATATAACCTGCAATTTAATGCCACGCGCGGACCGCACTGCCACTCGTCTTTGCACTATTTCAGCAATAATTGCCGCCAACTATTTTGGCGCGATAAGTTGCGAAGTCACGGTGCGTATGTAAATACTGACAGCAACTGTTGCACCACGATCTTCGTATTATTCGTTTTATATTGAAATCTGTGTTGCTTGGGGTCAAAGTACATTTTACTCTCGCTTGAAATGTGACGAAAACAAATAAATGACACAGCGGGAATTTATCGACAAAGTATTACACGGAAATCTTCGCGGACCCGAGAAAAGAGTTATCGTAATGTTTTTGTTTAGAACCAACAGCTGTGGATTTGGATTGCTAATGGCAGATCTGGAATTTGGTTTGGTTGAATTTGCAAATATTTTCCGATTGTGAATTTGTCATTGATTTTCATATGCACTTTCAGTTATATGTATCAGTAGGACACAAACATATAACATTGTTAGTGGATGACAATAAAAAAAAAGATCATTCACTATACTACTTTCGAAAGAAAAACTGATTTTGAACATCTGCTCGACTTTTACACAGTGTTAACCATTCAAGAAAAATTCAACTTATGATAAAAATAATTGCATAAAATACAATAACAAAATAATAAAAAAATAATAATAAAATAACTTAAAACGCGATACGCTATACGCGACGCGCGATGTTGCCATTTTTCAATAAATATGCGCCTTCCAATAAATACGCGACTGCAGAGATTCATTCGGAATAGTTGATAAATATACGCGATCGATATCATACATTCGGTAAATACCTAGTTACCCGTGTTAAAAGTTCATGGCAATTCCGTTGTAGCGGATATTTTCGACGGAATTGCCATGAAAAGTGAAACCGAAATTTCTAGG
>JABFPB010005827.1:0-12785 GCA_022817645.1 Ceratoteleas bidentatus
GTATGTCTTGAAACATAAATAAAATAAATAAAAATACATGTATGTCTTTATACGTAATATCTTCCAAATCTTAATATATTTCGCAAAAAATTCAATATGTTTCAATATGTTTCTGTACGTTTCAATATGATATTTTTAATACGGGGGAATATACATGTAGATTTGTCAAAAATAGATTTTTTGTGTTAGATATTCCCAATCTGCATTTTCAAGAATGTTGTGTTGAATTTTCGGCTGAAAATTCAAAGTTTAACCGTAATTGCGAATAATGTGAGTTTTTCTCGAAACTATGTTTTCAGTGGCCACGATTTCTCCGGGACTACCAAACCTAATTGCTTGAAATTTGTTGAGCTTGAGCCTGAATAGTGTCTTTAATTCATTAAATAAAGCTTTTTAAAATTTATTTGTGTATTTCTCTGAAAAAAATTATAAAATCGTATTTTTTACTGGAAAATCCCATTTTTTCTATTTCATAGCGCCATTTTGTTTAAACAATAAAGATTTGAAAAAAATGCTCTTGAATGAAGTAAATACATCTTCCCTGAACACTATCCACCTTGAATTTTTTATATTTATTAGAAACTTGCTGGGATATCTTGGCAATTGCAAATTACTTCTAAAAAAGTGGTTTCGATGAAATTGTTAATATTTTATTATTTATGAAAAAAATAAAAATTTCAATATAGTGAAGTGTTCTCCAAATGTTACTGAATTCGTCATATATTTTATTATTTAGATCGAATCTATACTTCCTTAATTATACTCATGCAAAATAACGTATGATTTCGACGTTTCTACATGTATATTTTCCCTTAAGTTAAAATAATGAGGATTCAATGAAACTTAAAATCTGGATTATTTTAATCTGAAAATATGATCAAATTTTCACTTGGCACCCTAAATATACAGTCCTTCATAGGAGAACTTTAAATGTATTTAATATTAAATTTAATCTTATATTTTTCTGGTACAATTTTCTAGATCTGACTATGAAACGTGCAACAAGAATTTCAATAGAGTTTCAGTGGAATTTCCTTCATGAATTGCTGTGTAAGATTTTTTTTGAAGTTATGATTTCTTATGTTGTAACACGATTCGTTTATTTCTATGAATTGGCAAAATATTGATTAATAGAAATTCTGCGAAAGGGTAAGTTACTGTATGAATAACTTAATCTTGGATTCTCGTTATGAATCTCTATCCTGGGATCAACGAACTTTCGGAATAGAAAGCTTCACGTCACGGGTCACACGAGTGAGAGGTTACGGACCTCACGGGTCACGAATCTAGTTTCTCACGGTTTATTTATCCACTGAATAACTATACTGTTTAACTAAACCTATTATTAAATTAAATTAAATAAAAACTGTAGAACTAGGAAATAAATAAAAACTAACTTAGATTTGTCAGGAGCAAAACTCGATTGAGTTTTCGAAAATTTATCGATTCATCATCCCATCGAGGTAAATTGTCCAAATTCAAAAACTCCACTTGCTCCTGAATCTCTGACGGCCAAGGAACAATATAACTAACTTACCTATTTTCGTAGCAATGATAAACAATGCTTCAGTAATTTTTAAATAATTCAACAGACATTTTGTTTGCCTTTGTATTGCTTTAAAAAATTATATAATATAAATTAAAAAATAATAAAAATAGACTTTCAGAAACGTCAAACCAACTTTTCATAAACTACTTCTACAGCATTTTAAAACACTAATTACTCAGCAATAATAGTGAACATTCATTCTTACGATTGCATTTATCGTTCGAGCGAGCAATATCAGGAATGAATTTGAGGAATAAATAAACAACGATGCAAACGTGAATGCGTGCCAAGACTCGTGCGTGTTTGCAGCTCGGGATACAATTACCGCACGAATCGCCAATCATCTGTGCGTGATGCGTGTCCAACTGCTTCCTATGTCTACCTGTTTCGACGCTGCGCATGCATGCTCGCGTGTCTTTACGTGCACGTTTGTAATGACTCTTTGAAATCGTTAAAATATACGTGTATTGTCATCTTTGCTGCGGGAAAAAAGAAATGAAATGGGTTCTAAACCCAGACTTTGTAATTAGAAGGGGAAATATTGATTTATAACAAATACAGTCAAATTGAAAAAAAAATTGATAAAAATCAGAATGAATATTTGCATTTTTAATTATGGAAGTATTACAGAAATATTTAAATATTTCATTAAACAATAAACAGTATTAAACAATATTAAAAAGACATTTAGTATTATCTACAGCATAACATCAAGCAACATTTTTAACACATAGGAAATCAAAGCTACAAATAAAATTAAAACCCCGACCAATAAGAATAATGATATTATCTGCAACATGAAATGCACTTTTCATTTATTCCTCTACTTATCTTTACAGATTACTCTACCTTACTATAAAGTACAACTTCATTTTCCGTTATATTATCATTTCTATTCGCAACATTACGATTAGTCTAAGTATAAAATAAGCGATAGAGCTTAAATACGTAAATAGCAATGACTTCGGTATCCGCTTTCGCTCCTCCCCCGCCTCCTCTCTCTCTCTCTCCTCTCTCTCACATTTACCGCGGGAACGAGTCCTGCGTTCTTCCGCCGCGTTTCCAAATCACCCGAGGATTCTCGTGCAACGTTAGGCCCACTCCCCCCAAGCGGAATATCTACAGTATAACATACGTACATCATACGTATAAGGTAAAAAGTCCGTCACTATATCCACAATATACGTACATTACACACCCCGTTCCGGCTTGGGACTTTGGTCGCGCGACTCGTTCCCGGTGGCGCCACCTGCGGCCCGCTTTGGCCCTAATTTAACGGTAACTCAAACTCCAACTCGGCCCAGTGAGTCGGGCGGAAATGAAAACGTACAATGCAACCTCGCACGCATTTGTCACCCCTTATGTATACTCCGTATATATATTTATATATGTATATCGCGTTCGTATAAGTCCATTTGGCGACAGATAAGCAAAATAATAACGCCGCGCGGAAACATCGCATGCGCTCGCACGTCGAATATACAAATCTATATGCCTTGTACAAGTATCGTCAAAGTCGTATATCATTAAGTACCTCGATGACCGCTTGACCGTTCAGAAATCGACGGTCTTGGAGGCGTTTGTTCGTCCGCCGGTTGTCCTATTAGCGTTTAGTAAAATAGTAGCGTTGTCACATTTTGTGTACTCAAGTCAACGAAGTCCGGACAGAAATCGACGCGACCGTCGTTACAGCGACATGGAGGGAATCCACTAACAACTCGCATCGATCAGCTTTTCGCACACGCACACCTATAAACGAAGATATAAAAACCCCCCTTTGCCGCGGATACACGCGTTTGTTTGGTTCGCTTTCGCCTGCCCAGAGGTCGCGACCTCTGGTGGCGGGTTGGCGTACACTCGCCGGTGGCTGGCTTGAAATGCGGCTGGCGGAATGTCGCGTCTAACTGCGGTGACCTTCGAACGAGGCAATATTACAATGCGTCTTCTGTACAAAGTCGGCGAACGGTTCTTTCGGAAAGACGAAATCTTGCTGAGGATGACCTTGAAGTAATGTGAAGATGACCTTGAAGTCACCTTAAGATGACGTTAAAGTCACCTGAAGATGACCTTGAAATCTTTTAAAGATGACCTTGAAGTTACCGAAGATGTCATTTAAAGATGACCTTGAAGTCATCTGAACATGACCTTGAAGTCACTGAAAGATGACCTTCAAGTCTTTGAAAGATGGCCTCGAAGTCACTGAAAGTTGACCTTGAAGTCATTGAAAGATGACCTTGAAGTCATCTAAGGATGACCTTGAAATCATATAAAATTGACCTTAGAGCCATCTGAAAATGACCTTGAGGATGAAGCGAACGAACCGTTTAGTGTTTACTTCTAAGGGAACGCGGTGATGAAACTCGGAAACGATGAGCCCGTACAAAACAACGACGCGCTGGGACCACACAATGTTGAGGCTGGATCTGCTACTGGTTGCGGCATTCAGAAGGACAGCGACGTCGTTCGAAGTTGGATCTTTGCGATCAGTCTTGGCGCCTCGCCGACAGAAGGACTTTGTCTCGAAAGTCGCTCGGAATGTGTAAACCAGCGTGGCAGGATCTTCATATGTCCTGCCAATCACCGATTTAGAAGTACTGCTAAATAAATGCGAACCTCGTCAAGATCGGAATTCAGTGACTCGACACTTTGTCGTTACACTGTGAAAGATTTTTGAGAACAATTTCCGGGTTTGGTAAATTACTAAAATTTGTAGAAACCTTCGAAATCGTTTTTAACAATCGAAATGACACTTTTCAAATTTCAACTAGTGGAAAAACTTCTTTCGACTGGCTCGTCGAAAAACCTCTGACTTCGACTTCAATTGCCAAACCAATTTTCTAAATCCGACTTTCTAAATTTTGATTTTCACAAATCTCGCACAATGTCAGAACATCTTCTCACCGTGAATTCCAATCCCAACTTCCGTTCGCTGGAACGGAATCCCACTACACCTACTCGGTGTGCCTAATCGGTACACCCTTTAAGTACACGAAATGATTAGCCTATCACAATGCTACCGGAACCCAGTCGCTCCTAAAACGCTACCAACGTCTCTACCCTAAACCGTCGACAAAATAATCGCACCTCCGCGGAACTTCATTGGCTACGATATCGCCACCGCGCGAAGCTCCACGTTGGGCGCCATCGACAAAATGAACCTCTACATTAAGTACCCGGTGTCGGTGTAACCTGCGTGACACAGTGCAATACAACGTGCCTACGATAAGTACTCGGTTATAGTCCGCTAATACGTCGAAAGCGTCGAAACATGGATGGATAGAGCCGAGCTGCGCGCAAAATCGTCGCGGTCACTCGAATCCCTCGGGTGAACGATCGCGAACGAGAACGGGGGTCGGCATTGCTGTACACGTGTGCCTAAAAAGTCTACGACCGAATACCGTTCCACGTGTAGCGATGCTCGCGACATCTAGCTAGTTAGTTGATCGTTACGGTGAACGTTACTGGTGTCTGGGTACAGTGGCCCTTACCCAGGAGTATAGCGATATTTATATAACTACAGCGCCGAAGGGTCCCGCCGGCGCGCGGGACTCTTGCGGCAGTTCATTGTACGTCCTTATGCTTACGGTTGAAAAATAGCATGCGAAAATACTACGAAATATCGTCATCGAGAGAAGCTGGACGGCTTTGATCAAATTAGGATCTCCCGGAGGGACGCAAATTTCAGGAGGGATGCGGGGAAAATGAGGCGCCGAAGACTTAGTCAGCGATTGGGGTCAGCTTTGGATGACGTTGAAGTCATTTGCAGATAACCTTGAGGTCATCTAAAGATGACTTTTGAGTCATTTAAAGGTGACCTTGAAGTAAGTTCTTAAAGGTCATCTAAGGATTACCTTAAGTCTGTTCTCAAATTTAATTTAAAGATGACCTTCAAGTCCGTTGTGGATGGTAAAATAACCATTCGACCAACTTGTGCGTCTGCATGGGTAGCAGCGGTTTGTAAATAATCTATTAGTCCTTGATAAGATTCCACTCTTAATTTTTTCTGATTCGCTTTGCACCATTCTATTCTTTTTCGACTTTCACGTAATTATCAACAACCCATTGTTGAAATAGCCTTCTACCTTGTAAAACGATAGAGCTATCGCTACCATCTCGTACAGTCATCCGGTATTGAATATACATTGATCTAGTTACACATATCCGTGTGCCATCAATTCTACCGTGTGGATAAAACAGTGGATAAATCCATGGTTCGACGTTTGGATTCACTGAACTGATTTTTTCAAAGTTTTATCATGTCTGTTACGGATAGTAACACAATTGTCAGGAATATCACCATCTGCTGTAGTCGAAAAAATTGCAGAAACTTCATTAGTCCTTTGTACGTTGTATCTGCCTTTGTACGTTCTTAAAGGTCATTTAAAGTTGTCTTGAACACCGTTCTTAAAGGTAATCTAAAGATGACCTTGAAATTCATTCTTGAAGGTCATCAGTGATGTCCTTAAAGTCCATTTTTGACGGTCATCCAGCAATGACCTTGAAGATCATCCAATAATAACCTTGGACTTACCTAAAGATGACCTTGAAGTAATCTGAAAATGACCTTGAAGTCACCTGGATGACCTTGAAATCATCTCAAGCTGATTTTTCTCGCGTTTTCATTGGCTTTTTGGTAACGTTACGACATACGAAGCGGACGTGCAGAGTATTTACAACGTGATACCAGTGACAATGTGTCGAATTCAGGTGCACTACACGGGGAACGAAGGCTCAACGAAAGCAGGGTCAACGAAGTCGAACTGAAGCGTTTCGTTCGGCACATAAAGCTCGGAAACAAGGCCGCCGCGGCGACAACAACAACGATTAATAATCAATCGGTAACAGTATAAATAAAGGTAATAACAACGACAATATAATGTGCAACGAAATTCTCACATATTCGTCAAAGTTCCTCGTAATTGACTAGCGGTATATATATAATATACATATATTATATATATATTTCGTATTTATATAGATATAATATATCATTGTATATATTATCTTGCTCTTTCTTCTCTTGAACGTTACAGTTACGGCGCGATTAATGAATGGAATTTGTTTATTTAGGATCTGCCGAAGGCATCGGTTATAATGAGCATTGACAATTGTCTAATTAATTGGAATACTTCACGGGGCGTTTTTCCCGTCTTGGCGATTCGGTGCTCCGTGGAAAACGGCGACTTCGAACGTTGAAAAAACGTGTTTTCAACGTTGAAAGAACGTTTGTTAAACGTTAACGTTTAAAATTGAAAAACGTTGAGAGAACGCTTTTTTAAACGTTTTACGAACGTTTAATAAACGTTTCGCTGACTTTTTCGACGGAGCAAGGTACTGATTTCGTCGCTTATAGTACACGCTGGAAAATCGTTTACCGTTTAATGTACGACAAAAATTTGGTTACACGCTAGGTTTATTATCGTAAGGTTAGCGATATCAAGTGCTTATCCCCGGTGACGGGCGGTGTTCCAAGTCTTAGTCTCAGTTAGTCGAGTGGGGTGTTAGTGGATAAGCACGAAACCGTAGTTTCAGTAGCGTTGCTGGAACTCGTGGTGCCATCGGTTGAAGTCGATGTGGAAAATGACGATGGAACCGTTGGCAAGACCGGCGAGCAAGAACCTTCGATTTTTAGAAGAAGAGTTTGAAAATATTTAAATCGAATTTAATATTCGAATTAACATTTGTTTCTAAGTTTAGATTAGTTTTCCTTTTTCTTTTGTTATTATACCATTACTGTTGTTATGATTGTTATAAATATTTGATACAAAATTGAAAAAAAATGTGTTTTAATCAGTTAATCAGTAAGGTACCTAATATTGTTATAGTATAATAGAATATTGCTAATATGAGTTTGGGGATGGTTTAGTTTTCGGATACCTTTGATCGTGAGAAAGTGCCAAGGAACGGACACTACTCTCGCAAGCTGGAAAAGCGTAGAGAAGAGCGAGGTTGAAGGTTCGCCAGACTTCGACGATACCTTTGTCTCCACCTGTCATTAAATATTCTCCATCTCGACTTAGAAGTAAACTCTGAAGAGAAGAAAAGATAATTATTATTGAAAAGATGTTGCCCTATGAGAAAATCTCATCTGAGTTGTCATATGCGAAATTGATGTGACTTCTCATTTGAGAAACCTACGAGATCTCATGTCAGATGTGAGATTTCATGATTTCTCGTTTGGGATCTCAAGTGATTTTTCATATGAGATCTCATGTGAATTCTCATGTGAAAAATTCATACGATTAGTTTTGAACAATTGTTTAATTAAAAAATTATTTAACGTTTTAAAAAAATGTAAAATTGTAAAAATGTCTGAGTGTTTAAAAAGCGTTGATAAATTGTTTTTTTTAATTCATTGAATTTTAAAATTCAATTAATTAAAATTTAAAATGAATTAAATTAAATTAGTCATATAAATACATTACCTGAAGATTATCATTGTGAGATTCGTAACGCAGACGTTTCCCATTGATTGTAAAAGCAGCGATGTGTCCGCGCTCATAATTAGCAACGATGACTCCCTCGCGAGACATTGTAATGTTTTCTGGAGAGCAGAAACCAGCGGGAGCTTCGAGGGATCGGAGGAGGTCACCAAAAGTTGTGTGTACCAAGACTGGACCACCTGAAATATTAATTAGATTTATTCAGTACAGTATTGTTTTAATTATTTTAAATTATAAAGAATTTAATATCAACAATTTTTATTATTTTTTATTTTTATTTATTATTAATTATTTAAATATTTCAAGAATTTATTTAATTAAAGAAAGTATGTAGAATATTAAAAATGGTATATTTTTGTGCGTATAGTATATTAGTAACAATGTAAATGTATAGTAATAAAACTGTAACTGAATAAAAACTGTTTCACCACCAAATGGCAGCCAACGAATTATCATTTCATGGTCACACCACCTTTATGCTCTCAAGCTATTTAACTCTTCAGGATAAGGATGGGATCTGAATTACCTACTGTGACAAAGAATCTGAACTTTTGTCTGTACACTGCTGCCACCTATATTACCTTTTTTCTTTCTCTTTCATATTTCCCATATTCATTTCTTAACATTTTTCCAACAAAATAATTTCAAAAGCAACATTTTTACCACAACGAATTGGAACTGCTATAAATAATTTTTGCAAATTCCCCCAAATATTTCAAATTTGAGACATTTTTATAATTACGAAATTTTGAAATGTTAAAAACTCTCTTGGATTAAATCGAAATTTTGTTTTATTAATTAATTAATTTTGTATTGTTTAATTGGTTTTAAATTAAATATTTAACAAATAAAAGACCTTTTTTCATTGCTTTATTTTTTTAGTTAAAAAAATTGTAAAAATTGTTCACAATAGTGAGAGATAGATACTGTTAATTATTTATAATGTAATTTGAAAATTTCAACCTCTAATATGAATAAATGACTTACAATACGACCCAGAAACAACCAGTCCCAGTTCCGCCGAGATGACAACCGCCGTAACGGGCTGTTCGTGCCCCGTAAGAGTGGCGCGCGGTGCCGGGGCTTCGCCTTCCCCGACGATCGTCTGCGTCCGCGCGTTCCAATGCCAAAGCAGCACGGTGCAGTCGGTGCTGCCAGATGCGATGTAACAGTCAGACGTGATGTTGCACTCGCTGCGCGATAGACACGTGACTACACCGTAGTGACCAAATATGATTTGCACGATTTTTGCTGAACAAAAACACACATTGATTATTAATAAATATATTTTTTAATAATTAAGAAAAATACAATTTTTAATTAAAAATTATTAAAATTATTTAAAACAATTTTAATTATTAAAATTATATTTTTTAATTATTAAAAAATGTATTTTTAATTAAAAACGAATTCATTAGTTAATTAGGAAAAAAATTTTGAAGAAATGTGGATTCGAAAAGTAATTAATTAAAAACATGTATGAACAATGAAAATTGAAAAATGAAAACTTAAAATTGCGTTTAAAATTTGCATTTAATTTTTCTGATATTCTATGGGATTTTTTATATTTAACGTGATGTCTCAAATAATCTGTTATGGGGAGACTTTCAAGTTTAGTATAGTCGATGGAAGTAAATTTGACAAATTTAAAAATCATACCAGTCTCGGTGGAAAATACGCGGAAACTGTTATCCCAAAATCCGCACGCCACCAGGAACCGACTGTCGACAGTGGTGACGAAGCAGTTGCTACGGATTTTCAACTTTTGGCTGAAATTATCGCCCAAGTGACGACGTAGAGCTGGGTTGGAGCTGTTTGCACTTTGGGCTGTAAAATAATTTATCAAATAAATAGACGTTTAATTATTTTAATAAAAATAATTAAACCATTGGTTAACTATTTAATAATTACGTAATTCAAATAAAAATAAATAAATTATCGATTAAACTGAACTAATGGAAATTACATCACCCAATTATTTTTGCAAAAAGTTTCAGTTTCCCACAAGTCCCACTTACATAGAATAGGATCCATTGAAAGAGGCTGATTCACAGCTTGTGCTTGCGGAGTGTCGGCGTAACTTGGCGATTGTACGGACGCTGAAAGAAAAAATGGCCAGCCATTAATCATCGATCTGTCATAAATTCAGACCCACCAAACCCTCATTTTCACAACAAATTCCTATTTAGAAACTAATTTACACATATTCTGAAATGAAAAATATTTATCTACTGGCAATAGACAAATGCAAACGTTTAATGTCCAACAAACGTTCTGCGAACGTTTTATGAACGTTAATTAAACGTTTCTAGATCCTTTAAACAAGGTTTTGCTTTAAATTGATTTTTCTCCAAAATGCATACCAGCATAGTTGGTATTCCAGCGATTGACAGCGAATTGCTGTCCAGTCGTGACAGTGACCACCGATGGCAAAGGTAACTGTGGATAAGTGTTAGCCGAGATGTGGCAAATGGGCGAATTCGACGGGAACTTGAGAGTCATGCAGACATCGTCCGGAATGCTGGAGAACATCATCGGTGACTGGAAAATGGACAAAAAGTTGATGTAGCAAAATTTGAACTATGGGCCAGAAGATTTGAAACATAATTGAATGACTGCTGATTGAATTACATTTCATATGATAAACCAGTCATCATCGAAACAGTCAGTAAACTCACCCTCAGTTCAAAGTGAGTCAACATGTGGCTCACAATAGAGAGAAAAAATCCAAACTATAAAATGCCAATTCTAACATTTTAGTTTCTAAAATTTCTTGCATTAATTGCGAAATTTCAGCTGGGATTTGAACCCACGACCTTCGGTGTACAGGTCCGAAACTGTAACTTCCGGGTCGGGGGTTCGAATCCCAGCAGTGGCAATGCAGTTTTCTCGATTAAATGGTTGAAAAATTGTGACCATGTGTCCCTGTGATTGTCAAGAATAATTTAGAACGTTTTTTGACGTTTTTCGACGTTTTTTTGACGTTTTTTGACGTTTTTTTGGAATTTTGCTCAAAAATCACACGCAGTGGAGGGTGTGAATAAAAATGCATGGTGAATTTCGACGTTGACTGGGAAGTAGATGAAGTATAAATGCGTCACCAATGACTCGGTCGGTTTACCTACCAATCCACTTACCAAGTGCATCGCCGAGCTTCGCGGCGGATGGGGTTCCATCAGGAGCTGCGAGGGTGTCTGACCAAAGTTGCGAATCTGGTTTTCTATGGCTTCCTTCATCACGGGGTCGGTGATGGAGTCGAGGTCCACACTGCCTTCGTAGGTCAAATAGTAGAATACGTTCGTTGCGCGGATAGCTTCTGGTCCTAAAATTTTTTTAATCTCTCATATTTGAACTAGCCAGACCAAAAACCGAATTCAACCATGGAAGCTAATTCGACGTAGAACCATTGTTATGCGACCATAAAAAGTATGTTAAAAAATGTTCTTTGGGTCCACCTATTCAGTCTTCAAAATTTCTTTTATGTACAAATTTGGAAAAATTGTTTCAATGGTCCAAAAATGACGCCATAATGAACTTCAATGACTCCAAAATGACGCCATAGATCCGCGTCATTTACTTTAAAAAATCGTTAGTTTATAAAATGGTTAGTTTAGAAAAATCGTTAGTTTATAAAATCGTTAGTTTAAAAAATAGCTACACTTGCTTTTTCAAAATTCTTAAACTTCTTAAAATTCTACAAGTTTCAAAATATTAATATCCCCGAGATGTGTTTCACACAAGTTCTCAAAGTTCTCTAAGTTCCACGACATTAATATTCCCGAGATTCGATTTACGCGAGTTTCAAAGTTCTTACAATTCTGTTTCATACGAATACGAATTTTCATGTCGTAGTCCTGGTTTCGATAGTTCCTCCAGTTTTGATAACTGAAAGTTCTTGGGGTTCAAATAATATTCTGAGAATATTATTTGTTCCTGGAATATGAAATAATATTCTTCGCTCATAGGGTATTTATACTTGGTTATTAAACAGTCGATTTAGAAATAGATAGACAGTTTACCTATGTGCAATCGAGCTCGTTCGCTCTGATCAGTGCGATGCACGTTACTCAAAGCCCCCAGACAGAACCTGTTGCCTCCACTGGGATCTACATAGCCATCGACAGTCACGGTCGGACAACTGCTGCTAACTTTGAAAGTCTCGCCGACCTGCGTGTCGAGTTCAAAGTAGGCGACTGAGCACCAGTATTCGGGTGCTGGTTGGTTCGACAAAAGTCCGCCTACACTTCCACCGACTTCACCGTGTCCGCCCCCTGGGAGGAAATCAGCTGATGCATTATTTTCGTAAAATTAAATAATTGTTTAAGGTAGAAAGTCACCCAAATCTAAAGTCAAACTAGGTGTTAACTTTCATAATTGTTTTCTCGGTTCAAATGTGGTGGAATTCCATTTTTCGGGTGTTAATCGAAAGAGCAATATTAAGTCAACCAAATTACATATATATATTTAGTAATTCTTAAATTGTTAGGTTTGGGTGACTTTGTACTTTAAGGGGAGCACAATGACTATTTTTCACAATTTTTAACAGAATTAGATCATTTTTTTATTTGAAGCTGTTCATATGATATTTAGTCAGTAATTAGTTTTAAATAATAACAACTTTTTTATTTATTTAACAGTAATTGTTTAAAATTAGGTCATTTTAAAAGTGTTTCCCGTATCACAATTTTTATCGAATTTGAAAAATTCCTTCAGCATTCAAAAGCAAATTTTATTGCTAAGAAAAGTTATTGAATAAATTTGTATAATTATTGAAAGTAAAAAAAGTTATAACG
>JABFPB010005828.1:0-12792 GCA_022817645.1 Ceratoteleas bidentatus
CTAACAAAACTAACGAAACTAACAAAACTAACAAAACTAACGAAACTAACGAAACTAACGAAACTAACAAAACTAACCTCGAACAACTTTATTTGAACAACACATCAAAACTAACAAAACTAACGAAACTAACAAAACTAACAAAACTAACAAAACTAACCTCGAACAACTTTATTTGAACAACACATAATATTTTTAGTTCTTCATATATGAGAATTCTATACGAGCATCATATTTACTCTTTTTCGGTTTTAGATTTCACTCTGAAAAAAGGTTAGACACATTTTTTGACTACATAATTTCGTGCGTCATTGTGAACAGTTTTTTCTGTAATTACTAACGAATGATGTCGAGCTCCTTTTCTTCGGAATTAATGTTCCAGAAGTCTCGGGCAAACACTCAAAGTCGAATAAACTTTTTCCGCGGCTTTTCCCAAACATATTTCGTAAGCGGCAATGCTGGAAAAAGGGGATCAATATTATCTGCGTAGCGCCCGAAATCAAAGGAATAAAATTTATTTGCGACCGTAAAGTCGACAATTTACTATCGAAGAAAACGTTTCGCTGAAACTGCCATTGATCGTCGCAGTAAAACGCTTTTCACTCGTAAAAATGGGATCCCCGGTGATATTAGTGAATCTTATCATATAAAAATGAACGCACCGAAAGTACACGCGCGCGAAATAATTCATTTCCAACTGCGTTCGAACTGAATCGTGATTGCACGAATTCCCATAGGAACGGAGCATTAACTGGTTAAAAGTGTAACGATGAATGGCGTGTTCACAAACGCAGCGTATAGGAAAAAAAGAGCGAGGCGAAAGTTGAGATTACCGCGGAGATTAAAAAAATGGAACAAGCGCGCGAAGCACGGTGGATGAGGTTAGATTAATAAAACGATCGGATAGAAGGAGAAGGATCCGATCCTTTCTCATTCTGGCCAGTTTCTTACGCAGATCCGACAAAGCCGAGATCCGCGAGAAAGCTGCGGCTTCAGACATGAATGGCCGCTGACGTCAAAGCCCGGGGAAAAATTGCGCAATTTCACCATTTCGTGGCGTGTGGTTGATTTTATTCACTCCGCAGCTATGTGACTTTCTTCCGGAATTAAGCGCTCTCCGGATGTGACTTGGCTAATTCGACGTTTGATTATTGAGATGAAAGTCAATGCGTTCTTTTATAAACGGATTTAAAAAGCACCCACTAGAAAACAAGGTTTTGTATCGCTTTATTGACAAGGTCGTTTTCCTCTGACGTTTTTGCAATATTGAAGAACGATTCATAGGAATGTGTTGAAAATAAAGGAATGCCTAATGGTGGAATTTCTTATTCATCAGTTTGATTGTTTGGATTGTTGTACGATTGTGCGCACCTAAATTGCAAGAATAATTTCGGCTAATTGATCCCATTGTTTGTTATAGAATTTGTTACAATGTGAAACGTTGTTTCATGAATATTACAACTATGCAGTGAAATAATGGTTGACACACATTTCATTCAGATTCAGTTGGTTCATTCATGCCAGGTTTCGTACACAACTGATTATTACACTGAAAAAATTAATAGAACTTCACACACATTATCATATAATTACGGGAAAGCTGCAATTGATCCTCCGGCAGCGAAGTTTTTACGTCATAGAGTGCATTCATTGGTAATTAATTTGCTCACAAATGCAGAGGCTTACAAACGTAATTGTTGCTTCTATTCGCGAATTTAATTAGAAATGAAATAAAAAGTCCTTTTGTCACCGTAATTTACGTTAATAACTGTAATTACTATGAGAATTATAAAAGTACGTGTTGAAATTGGATTAAAAGTGTGATTACTATACACTTGTTTGGAGTTTAACAATAATAATACTAATACAATTTTACACCAGTTTGATTCAACTCTATCATCTTTTGAATCACAGATTCTTTTCTGTATTTCGATTCAAATAAAATGATGTGTCTGGTTCCAAATTATCTCGTACATCAATTCTGCTGTGTTCTTTTTTTCGTAGATTTTCAACTAAAATTTCTACCTAAAAGGGTCAATTATGGGAGAAAGGCTTTCAAAATCTCAGAACTTGTATATTTCTATTTTATATTTAACATATCACAATACGACTACTTTATCTCCATTGCTGAGATAAATTCCATTCGAAGCAAGATCGAAAACATTTTTAAATTTTCATTTAACTTTTGGTAGGTTAAATAACCCTGTCATTCGCACCTGTAATTACTCATCTCGAAAACACCTACCAATTATCACACGATGAAATTTTCGTGTATTTCCGCTATGTTTCTTTACTCAATTAACAAGCCAGCTAAAGAATTTCAGATCAATCTTCCATAATAATTATAACTGGGTATTACGAGTATTAATTGCCAACATTAACTCGAGCACATTACAAGATCTGCGGCGCTACATTAAATAAAGCAATCCCACAACGAGTTATACATCGAGCGATCCCCAATAGAATATCCAGATATAATGCGGATATATGTCCCGCCACCATACATATATTACACCCCAACAGACCATCCCAAGTCTGAAGATATTATCGCAACAATATCAGTATATTAGCCGGGCAAACGGCAGGACATTACATTCTCTTTCGCAGCAGTTGTACCCATTTCGAGAATAATTCGCATCGCTATTTGGGAAGAGTGCTCCAAATGTTCGGTCTATCAGTAGCCCGGAATGTCGTAACGAGTAGCCATTTGTTATTACGAACCGACCTAAAGTATTGTGCACTTTCTACGGGTCAAGACTTTCGCTTGTCCTCATAGCACGACTTCCGGTTGGCGCGACCCGGTCCGAATCCACTTGCTGACGTGATTCAATCTCCAGCTCGCGTTATACCATCGGTATAACTCTTTGATGATTAAGAAAAAAGAAAGCCAGCCGGTCGGGTAATTGTCCGAGTTCCGAATTTGCCTCGTCATTCGCTGTCCTTATTTTATTACGCATGTCTTCGTTCGGCCAAGTATGCACATTAATGGATGTCGAACTCTGCCGAATCATGTCGGATGTTGAGTCCGTTTCTCCTAATAACTATGTTTCTGGTTAACATCTTACTTAAAGTGTGCGTGTGATATATTTATTTGTCGTTGGCTCTGGGGTTTCAGGTATTTGTGTTATTTCCTCGAGTTTTCTGATACGATTTTTAGGACGATGAGTTAGGGATACCATATTTTTAGGAGGATGAGATGAAGGGTTATTGAGATGAAAAATGTTTTTGTTTCACGCAGTTGGGTTCGATTAGACACTAATTAATTTTTCTACTAATCCTTTATCAAACTGGAATTTTAATTCAAAGAGAGTTTAAAAAATTGCAAATTGACATTTTTTTATTTTTAACAAAATTGGGCAATCCTTTTTATCTTGTCAGACATTCAAGAAGTTTTTCAGATGGTATATAATTTGGAAAGGTATTGTAGTTGTATTGTAGGTTAGGAATTTTGTGTTAAATTTATTGTTTACAAATTGTATTTTGACTGGAGAAGGTTCTTCTAACACGATTATTTTCAAAGTTAAAATCTTTTATGTTTTTAACGACCGAAATATTGTCAAAGGCTTTGCTGAATTCCGTTGGTGATTTTTAAAAAGAGTTATGAAATTTTCACGACATCGAGATCACGAACAAAGACTCCAGAGGGTGGTTGTATATTTTTTAATGCCTGCTATTCAGGTTTTATAGTGTTAGGAAGTGCAGAGCCTCAAACATTCCTTTTCATGGACCTTGACCCAGTTTTTTGGTTCTCGTTGATACTTTCAGGCAGGACTAAAGAATTTCATCAAAATTTTATATCGAATTCGCTGGTTCACATTTGAATCGAATTTAACTTTCTCGAAATAGTTTGTTATTTTTTGCATATAGCGCATGAGTTAAAATATTGAACATATTGCTCGCGGCTGTTTCAGTTTATTTTCTTGCTTTCAAAAATACTAATAAAAGTGAAGTCATATTTTTATGAAATATTGCAACATTATTTGTTAAACTATAAAAAACCTTTTAACATTGTTTATGGTTACGACTTTTTCAATTATTTTTTTCATAAGTGGCTCGTTTGTCATACCGGATCTACACAAAAACTACTTTCTCTGCGCTTTTTGGACAAAATATTGTGTGCATCTAGGCAAAACAAAACATTGCTTATTTTTATTAGTTGGAAGTAACATCACAAGTAGAGAAATTCCGTGATAAATGTTTACGTATGTAGAATGTATCTCTACCATGTGCAAATGCCTGTCATTTACGAATGGCATTTATAAGTAAAACTTACTCTTTCGTAAATACCGATGTTTTTTAAATTGCTCATAACTAATTTTCGGCTGAAATGAAAACTTTACCCACCTAAATCCAAAATTAAAAGGAGGTCCTTGAGTAACGAAATGTCAAACGCTACTCGAAACATAATAAAAGGCTGTTTTGTTTTCTGTCAATTTATAGAATCTGGGCGTGAATTTCTGTACAAATAATAAAGAACTAGAGATGGTCAAAATCGAGGTACTTCGGTGTCCTGGATTCCCACAGATTATGTTGCCGATAATGAGAAAACTGTTCGAGAAAAGTCATCAATAAAAAAATTAGGGAAACAATACCTGTATGTGTGACGAGAAATGACAAATATTGTAGTTTGTAGCTGATATAAGGGCGGTACAGTTTGAAGGGAGAAAACTAAAGCTGGAATTTATACCTGCCCTAATGCTGCAGGTAACTTGGCTCTACGGGGTGGCTAAATTTTCAAGTATCTCTTTAAATGATCTGAAAGAATTGATTAAATATCGAGTGACATACTGAGTGAGTGACAGGTGAATTAGTGTGATGGATATGAAGGCAGGACAATAACCTTCAGATGTTTATAAACTGAGCTTTAATAATATTAGATTCAAATTAGTTAAGTCATAGCAAAAATTGTATAAAAAGACACTTTCAGCTTGATGTCGCGAAAATTGAAATCAAATGTAAGTCATCGCGACTCTTAAAACAGATTCTGCACGTCAGGTTCTGCAACACAGTTCTTATAACTGATAACAATTGTCCCCACAATTTTGTAAGAAAAAAATATCCAAAAGCATAACGACTTTTTTAATGTATAAGAAAGGGATTATAACCTATATTATGGGTGTGATAACACTTCCATGATTATTTCTTCATTTATATAATCAAAAGGATTGGACGAATTAAACAGTTCCAGACAACACTTTGTTACGATTTCGCAGGATATTAGAGCTGTTCTCTAATGTCGTTTGTCAAATTGGAGTGCGCCGTATTTTCCGCAATTTCCGTCCGATTAATTTGCATTTAAGCTCAAATTGACCCCAATGAAATATTCCAGGAAAGCACCTGATTACAGTCGACCAAGCTGCGAGTTTCCCTAGAGATTATTACTCCTTCGCTATGACATCATATTTCCGCCCTAGGGGAACTTTTCGTTCTCCCGGCCGTAATCTGTTAACTTTCCTTTCGCCAAAGGGCTTAACAGCAGAAATCGGATAAGCGATTCCATATAGACATCGAACATGGAATCCATGTGGATTCTACGTGGATGAACATTCGGACGTAGATTCCACGTCGAATCTACGTGTTTTATCTTACTTGCACTTATTGCAAAAATATAATGAGCGAAAAATAATTCACATAAAAAATTCCTTATCTAAAAACCACTTCAGATAAGACAAACGTTTCATCGCGAAAATGACTTTGTCAACTACTAACTTATTCCAAGCGCAAGTGTGCTTAAAATCGAATCCCTCTTTCTCCGAAATTCTTCGCGCCTGATTCATTAGATTTCATTTTTACCGGAATCGTGTCAAAATGCTAACGATTAGAAAGAGTGTCGATTCGCCAAAATCGGCGTTTCTTCGCGCGCCTTACATCCCTAATCCGCATTCCAATTACGACTGCCGCTTTGCCCATTCACTTTTGAGAATCGCCGCCTTTCCCGGCTCCGAATAAAATGTGTCTTCGCATTCATAACATTCCGGTCGTTCCCCGTGAAACGTTCGACGGTTGTCATTAATGCCTAAAATATCGGCGGCGTCGGGCATTTTTTAATGGACTTTCCCAAACGCAAGTGGCGACCGTCCTTGAAAATTTCCAGCGACATTTCCTCATCGTCGCTTAAAGTTTCTTCGCTTGCGTTTGGGCGGATTTCGGTGAAAGCAGATCCGCCGCGGAGGGGAGCGTATATAGGCCGCGTTTGGAATCTTACGAACTCACAACGAACATACTTCGGTCGAGTCGCAGGTGTAAAAGGCGCCGGAGCCTTTTTGTATTTCACTCGTTTCTCACGTCAATCCCGGGACACGACACACAACTCTCATTATATTTCGCGCGAATATAAACGATCGCAGAGACAATTGCGTATGACCAGTGCCAAGTGTGTGTGCCAATAGGATTACAAGCCGCTAGCCGCAACTTCCTAAGGTTTGTGCTCTTACTGCCTAATTTCGGGTCACGTGACTTTCGCGCGCGCGACCGACGACCCGCGAGTGGATGCGAATGGATGTGACCGCGGGGTGTGACTGTGTGGATGACTTTTGAGGGGTTTCAGTGACACTTTTACAGGAGATATTGTGGTAATTAAAGGTGGATATTGTATTCATATTCCCTTAACTTCAATTTTGTTAAGGGAATGTTAAGGGAATGTTAAGGGAAGACGAGGTTGTGTGAAAGGAGATATTTCAAAGGAGATTGTGTGAAAAGGGTAATGTTTTGGTTTCAGTGGAATTTAAAATAGGATGGGAAGAAATGTGGTTACACGACGGTCAGTGTGAAAATAGTAATTTTCGATTTGTGGGACAATAGTAGTTTTGCGATTTGTGTGAGAACAGTGGATTTAACGACAATAATTTTACGATTTGTGCGAAAATGAAGTTAGAGGATTAGTGGGGTAGGAGTTATTTTACATTGTGGTGAATAGTGTGTTTTTTTACGATTTTTGTGAAGGTTAATGATTCGTGAAACGAAAAATGTTACTATTTGGTGAAAAATGAGTACAACGATTTACGTGAAAATAGTATTGTTTTTATTTCACTATTTGTGTGAAAGTAGTACATTGTGTCCCAAGGGCGGAAAATTAGGCATTTCTTCCCATGGTACACACAGTGTTTCTTGCATAAAGCGCAAAGAAAGTACCCAACTCCCGCTGGAGGAACAGCGCGGAAATTACGTCCCTAGGGAAGAAATTAACAACTTTCCATGTATGTGATATACAAAATAATGTTTATGTTTGATGACGGACATTCTCTTAATTTGTTTGAAAATGGTAATTTTACCATTTGTGATAATAGTGCAGTTTCATGATTTGTATGATGAGGATAATTTTACGATTAGTATGGAAAAAGCAATTTTACGATTGTGTAAGAAAGTCACGTTATAATTTGTGACAAACAATAACTTGTTGTAACTGTGTCAAATGCGAATTATCTCGAAAGTAATAGTTAATCAAAATGCAAATGTGATTTTCCAAAAAAAAGTAACTTTCGTGCTTTGATATTTTTAATGTAAACATTGGAATTTAAATACTGTAAAATAAAACGGTTTAGCGCAGTGAAAATGAGGTACGCGACTAAAAGTAGTTTGTAATGTAATAGAATATTCATGTACAGATGAGTACATCGATCACTTCCTCAACCGATAACTCTTTTTATACCGAGTGATCATAACTAATGAATAGCTTAGTAATTAATTGATTTGTTAATACCGTAAGTAGCATTTTGAAATCAATTTGATGCAAATTAATTAATTATATTATTTGTAATTTATAGATCGCTGAGGTATAGATTCATAAAAAAGCAATTATGTTACATTAAATTATTCAATAATTTGTCATAAATTATACACGGATTAATAGTTTGGAATTATCATTCATAGATTGCAAATTACTGTGTTAGAATGGTTTAAAAAGATTAAACAATTCAATTTATATAAATTATAAGTCATACAGAGTTCGTCGATCCACGTTTTGTTCTTGCTGTGAACAGAAAAAGCTTCAAGATGCAACGCTCGCAAATTTAAAACTGTAATTATATTTCTAAGCAAATATGATTTAAGAGATTAATGGTTATTACCACATTAAAGTAATACCTCAGCCTATCGGAAAAAGTTCGAGAAAATTTATTTTCCTAAAATACAATTTCTATTTCTTTATGACAAATTTTATTAAAAAAATACCACCAAACTAAAATAAACGAAATTTTATTCTCCCCTAAAAATAAACTCGAAATTTGATTGTCTACACTAAAAACCGTAGATTTCCGCACTGTTAGATACGGCGTCCATTCAAGTAAACCTTTCAGCCGGAAAACCCAACCAATTTACCACTAAACACCACCATAAATTCTCTGACACACTATTCACCAACGGAATTCCGAATCCGTGTCAAACAATACCCATTTCCCGGCTTCCGCACTGCAAAAATTATAACTTCCTACAACCGATCGATTAGCCCAGCAAACAATTATCTCCACTAATCATAACGCCCAACAAGCTCCACGCCCAACCCTCGTATGTTGCGCCGCAAACTCGAACCCATCGTTCATCCCGAGATCCTCCTCATTTTCTATTTTCGTCGCAATTTCCCAGGCGATCTGCATCCCGCAAGTGAAATTTGCATTTTCCCGTTCGGCCTGCGCAATTATCATAATCACCGTGATGTTTGCATCGATCCCGATTGCCATCCGCGAAAAGCCATTAATGCTTCCGAAAAATGAAAGCAATCTCGCGTTGCGCGTTTCGCGGTCAGTTCCGTGGAGGAACGGAAGCGATCATTTGCGTGGACTTATTGTTATATAAGCGGTTATTAGTTGATGCCGGGTTTGCCATCCTGCGAGTGTGTGCCTTAGCGAAAAGGTAAAAGGGTATGTGGGATAGCGAGTCAGTGTGTCAACGTGTTCGCGTCTCTCTTCGCGGTGTCCTTCCTTCTCCGGCTGTGTCGGGGAATAAGGCCGCATGTGGAGTGAGATGGATGACTCCGCGCCGGAGAACCGGAAGAGCGCGACGGAGACGAACGCCGACTGGTATCATCTTGGCGCCGCAGACGGGACGGATGCCATTTAGGAATCTAAACCGATCGCGAGCACCTGCAACTCGAAACTCTTTCGCACTCCAATTAAATACTTCATCGCGCGACTTTCAACGATTTTAGTTTTGGCTCAATTTTTTTTTTTTGAGGACTCTTTGAATAAACATGTTCATATAGACATCGAACGTGGAATCCATGTGGTTTCTACGTGGAGGAACATTCGGTCGTAGATTCGACGTAGATTCCACGTCGAATCTACCTGTTTTAGAAGTTTGTTAGGGTGACAACGTTAACTCGATGTTTATCAGATCGCCGTCACGTCTTTCTGCCGAAATTTAATTATTCCGGCGGAATCAGGGATAAGGTGTTTTGGTTATAAACACCGGTGTGTCACGTGACACAGTTTTTCGCTAAATAGAAAATTTTTACGTGGATTTTCCCGAGCCTCCGTGTTTTCTGTCAACGTGGTTCACATGAATACAATTACGACTGAAAGTCGGCAAATGCAGAAAAAATGTTAATGAAACACTAATCCCCCGTTTGCTATGTAAATGCCGGCAGTAAAACGCGAACGCATGATAATTTTTCGGCGAAACGACCGCATTTATAACCCGAAAACGTGATTCGCCAATTTATCTCTCTATTAAATCGCGACGCGTTCTTCCTTTTGGCGGCGATCCGTCGCGTTCTACGATTTCCCGCGATCAACGAAAATCGTTCGTTACGTGCGTCATACGGGATTCAACGAGCGCGACCAGTTTGTGAAAGTTTGGTCGTCGACGGCGGCGTCGACGGGGCCAATTTTCTGGGATACGACGGCGCCTCAATTTCGCGCTTTCTGCGCGGAATCGAAAAAAGGAACGCCGACGCGACTTCCGCGAGATTCGCCGATAATTAATGCGACGTTCCGTCAATTTCGCATCCCCCATTTCTCAACCCATCTCGAAGAGCCTCGTTTTTAAGGGATTTTGCTCATCTAGAATTTTAAAGTTTCATTCTATTTGGGATAATTTGACTGAAAACTGCTTAATTAAAATGTGGAACATATTAAAATTGCACATTTAGAAGTCTGTTCCCATATAGACATCCAACATGGAATCCACGTGGATTCTACGTGGAGGAACATTTGGATGTAGATTCAACGTAGATTCCACGTTGAATCTACGTGTTTCAGAGGTGTGTCTGTTAGGGTTATTTTATGCTTTAACAATTTTTTCCAAAATTTTTGACATTTATATCTTTTTTGGCTACTTTTCCTACTCATTTGAAATGGTGCATAAGACTTTTGAGAATTAGTTTATGCACAAAATTAATATCTTACCTAATTTATAATGTTATGGTTCAAATGTTGGTTGCATGGTTGGTTGTAGGTTAAATGATTGTTAAATGTTGTTTCAATTGCAATTATGTAATTATTTATCAGCCATTGCTAATCAATGTTTTTGTAATTCCCAACATTTTGCTAAACTATAAATAAAATCGATCTATTTTTTCCTAACTTGAGGACCACTAGTAATTCTCAAATAATGACAATTTACTAGTGGTGGGGGGAGAGGGGGTCAAACTTAAAATTCAAAATTCATTATCATTTTAAAGATCCTTAACTAACCTAGTTCAAAGAACGTAGTCTTTCTTAGAGTCACATAGACTTTCAGCCTAAAAAACTGTGGAACACCAATTGTGAATTTTCTGTTGCACTGTTTTTTAAGTTGAAAGTCTATGTTCTTTGAATCAGGATATTGAAAAATGTAAGTAATTATAATTTTTAGATTTCGCGAAAAAATTTTTCAAAAATATGAGGAGTCCTTGATCCGTTTTTATCAGCGCACGAGTGATAATACTTTTTTTTCAATCAAGTGTGTCACACCCGTGCGAATGACTAGGCTCGCGTGACTCGAATAATATCCGCGTCGACATTGCGCTATCGGGCGCGGAGAAATGTGAACATTACCCGCTTGCCGGCCATTTTTCGTTTCCCGCCATTATCCCCCCTCGGCTGTTACGAATCGCTCGGGCTTTGCATCGAGAAAGTCCCGCGCAAAAGACGACAATTAAAGGAAAACCGCGCGCACCTTGTCTTATTAAGTGTTTAGCTCCGATGATATTCGTATGCACGTACGCTAGCAATTAGACGCGGCATTTTGACGAGAATTCAATTATGCGGAAGGAACGTGTCGTTTTGTTGTTACGGGTTGCGCATTCGATGGCCAATTAAGTGGAGAAACGCGCGATTCCGGATGTAACCGATAAGCGAGCCAGCCAGGTGAAATTACAGTCGATTTTTGCCGCGACCGTAATTGAGCGATTCTCTTTCTCAAACCGAATGATCAATTCAAATGGTCCATCGGGAAAAATCGGCGGATTATGCCGTTATTATCGTTATATGTCAGTAAGAAGGGATTAAGTCGAGAATAAAAAGCATAGGGGTTCGGGTTAAAAAAGTACAGAGAATCAGGACGAAAAGTGCAAAACCGAAAACGTTATTTTTGTGTAAAATATGATATTAAGGTAGTTTTTCTTGGACCGGATATTTAAGGGCTCTAAGAAAAATATTATATTATACGCATGAGAATGTATGTTTAGATGATTTCGTTAGAGGTTTTTTTTGATACGATTTAAAATATATTTTAATGTTAAATAACATGAGCAAGTGAAAGATAAAGATTTTTTTAAATTAGTTTTTTTCTTTAGAAACTCGATAGCTATTTAAAATTGAACTGTGCTTTTATCAGATTTTCCTATTTTCTTTTATTTTGTGCTATACATTTTTCAGCATTTATTGATTATTCATCAAAAATATATTCCAATACCACACGGTAAATTCTTTTTACATTTCATTCGTTTACCAGGAAATCTTAATTTAATTATGTATAAATATAAACTTAATATAATTAATTGATAACCTATAATGTTAAAACTTTGACATTTTAATAAATAATTTCTCAAGAACTGGAGGTAAACATCGTTGAAAATATGACAAATAAAAATAACAAACATGACATACATTGTTCCAAAGTATAATCTTTATTCCAACATTTTTAAACGTCCTTAATTGTCTGATCTCTACACTTCCACATATCGGCATTCAAAGGACATAGTTTTTTTAATGCTCCGCGTTGCTGTTCACTTTCACGCTCGCGAATTTCGTACATCTGCTGGGTCACATGCGCTTTTGGGTCTTCACCAGGTGCGGTAAATAAACCGACTAACGGTACCCCGTTACGTCACGGTGCACCTGTCGCACATTGTAGTCGCGAAGGGCGGACGCAGAAATTGTAGATGGCGCTGCGCAAAAGAAGCGCTCGCGGAAGCGGCCATCTGATATGCCACTTCCTCGAGCAAAATACCGGCTGCAATGGCGTTTAGGTTCGGACTTCGTTTGCAATTGAAAGTGACGTAGCGTCGCAATTGATTCCCCGAGAACTGATTATCCTACCCATCTAGGTATAAAAGGGTACTAAATTTTTGTATAAAGTATAGAAAAAGAAAGCTATATTTAAGTCATTAGAAAAATTCGAATTCGGTATATGAAAAGTACTGATAAAATACTATTAAGAAGTCCAACATTCTTCTAGAGTTGTTCATACCCTAACATACATACCTCTAAAACACGTTGGTTCGACGAGGAATCTGCGTCGAATCTACGTCCGAATGTTCCTCCACATTCGGACGGAGAATCCACATGGATTCCACGTTCGATGTCCGTATGGGTACATTTATCCCAATTTTTCATATACCGTATTCGAGATTGTTTCATAACTTGCAGATAGTCT
>JABFPB010005829.1:0-12788 GCA_022817645.1 Ceratoteleas bidentatus
CACAACGGCAACACTGTACTCCGGTTTTTCCCGTTTTCCGGTTTTTCCGGTCTCCGGTTTCCGGTTTTTTAGTGCAATTAACCACTTCCGTTGATTAAACATATTTATACTTGTCCTGAACATTTCATTTCAGTTCCACTGAAAAATGATTCACTGCGAAAAAAGAATGGAGCTTACGCTCATTATTGTGGTCAAAATAACCACAGTCGTAGGTTAAAAACATAGTTTAATCATCAATGCTCGTTCTGCTTATTGTCGAGATAAGTCCTGTGGTCATAAACAAGTTTTGGGGAAAATAAGTTAACATTCGATGATTGTGTGTCTTTCTGTACTTTGCCAAGATAAGACAAGATAAGTTAAAACAGGTGTGACACCTGTTTTAACCATTAGATAACGCATTGTGGAAAACTCATTATCTGCTTGTATTTTACGACTGATCTTACATCAGTCGTAAAATACATGCAAATGGTTTTCTAAAAAATGTATATAAGTATAAAATTTAAATATAAATTTTAAATTACACTGCAGTAATTTAAATTTAACCGTATAGTAATTTTTCTTCCGTAATCTCTTTAAAGGACCCGCACGTTTCTTACGCAATTCCGGTTTCGGTTAAATTGGCTCATTTTTTGATATTTTGTTCCTTCCACAAGAAACTTGCGGGGTCCTTTATCATAACAAATTGAAAAAGTATTTCAATGTTATAATAATTAATTTGAAACTAGACATAGGTTGCAATTACGATATGATATTCCTGTTGACAAATATCATCTAGACAGGCGTTAGTTGTCGACGCCAAGACTGTATAATAAATATTAAGATTACTCATAATTGCAATTATGCTGTTCGTGACAGTAATTTGCCACATTTTGTACAGGATTTCGTACTGAACTTTTAATGCTCGCATGCACTCTAAGAACAGCTTTTTTGAGTCAGTAAAACCTTTACTGACTCAAAAAACTTTTCAGTTTGACAGAAATAAGTCACAGTTTCTTGTTTGAAATATCGATTTGGATGTTGATGGAAATATGCTTCTGTGATTATATGATACTGACATTTTAGTTTTCTCTATGAATTTAATGTAATTTTATACCTAAGATTATCCCGATATCTTGAATAAAACATTTTTTCAAAATATTTTAACAACTCCTCTACACTATAAAAAAGTCTTAGAAACTAATGTAATGCTTCCCTCTATTAAAAACTGATCTCTAAACGTTAGTTTTGAGGTTAGAGTTTTAGTGCAAAATTTTGCACGACAACTCTAAAATTATAGTCAATACACTTGAATTCAACTCCAGCTAGTTCTAGTTTGGCTCTAGTACTTTTAGTGCCAAACTTCAAATCCACTCTCCCCCTCACACTGTAACAACTCTACCCATACCCTCAAGCAACCTTCTCAAAGACCTAACCTAACCTCGCCTTTATTCAATCCCACATGCATCCACCTAAGGAAACCACCACCACAGTCATCTCTTCGAATCTCTTTCAATGTCACATCTAATTTTCCATCCACCTTTACACGATGTTTCTATAAAGTCATCGCGGGCGTTTGTTCACGGGTGTTTACGGCGTGTTTAGATGCTAATGATTATAATAGACCGGGTCACTCCTAACGCCAAGCGGAGAGTCACAAAAGGGTATGGGAGCGACACACCCACCGGATGCATTTTATATGCTCGCGCTCGCAGGTAACAACGCCGAGGCGACGCGGGGGAGGGGGCAGGGCCGTCGGGGGGCGCAGGGGGTGACGTCACCGTCCTATATATCAGGGTGCAGCAGCCGTGACCCGCGGTTCGCTGCGGCTCTTCGTAGTCGTCGCTGTCGTCGTTGTTCCCGACCGAAAATGAATTCACCTCGAGCTGCTCGTATCAGCGCGCCGGGATTGCATTAAATCAATTGCCGCAGCGTGCTTCCCTTTGATCGTTGCATATTAAACTTCGTGCTTGGGAGCAAGCACGAAATGAAAATGTTACTTTTAGTTTCGTTTGGCGACAGTCGCGCCGAGGCTTATGGAAATCGCAGGATGAAAAGTCCGGGTCGCCGTATTTATGAGCGAGTCGCGCGAGTTTACGCAGAAAAACGTGGGTTCGGCCAAACTCTATTTGTATGCGAAGATCTCCCTTCGGAACAGTTTCCGAGCTTATCACGAGGAGAATGTTGTGGGGAAACTTCATTATTTTGAGGTACTGGTCATTATATACTCTGAAAAGGATCAGAATACGAATTAGTTTTCTACTGCACTGAGAAAACTAATTCGTAAAAGCTGCGAAAACTTCGTACTTTTTACGATATTTATAGTGAAGTGTACGAATTTTTCACAGCTTTTACGATGTATATCGTAAAGTGTAGGAATGTTTCGTAGCTTTTACGAATTAGTTTTTTCAGTGTGTATGATCTACTTTTCTATGCAAAATTTTTACGACACGTCGAAGTCCCTGTAGGTATATGTTTACTAAAATTACTAAAGGAAAGACTTGGCAAATATCTTTCACCTACTGAAATGGGATTCGTAATTGATAGATGATGTTAGCTAAAATTATCAAAGCAAATTAGCTAAAATCCTTGTAAATTTAGGATGGAGTCCTGTGAAAAGTAGTTGTGAACATACAAAATGTGCTTCAGGTTTGTTTAGGATGATTGTTTCGATTTAGCAAAACTTCAGCAAATTTGCTAAAACTATCGAAATTCGCCACAAATTATCTTTTTTATTTCAGAAGAAAATGTATGCTACTCAAAAAAGACTTGAAATCGGAAATCACGGTCGGATCGCTTCCACCTAATTTTTACTAATTAAATGGTAATCTTAGCAGTGCCGGTCACTCGCGGCTCGTTTTCCATCCCGCCGTTGCGAGGTATTAATTAACTATCGGCAACTGCGTGACGAAACGTGGGATTTCTTGTGTTTGCTCGCCGCGTTTACAATACACCGAGCTAAGTCTGGCACTCGCGTGCGTTGGCAGCGTTCGCGGGGTACTTTTCATTTCAGTCGCGTGACTTCCTCGACGGCGACACGGACGAACGTCGAGGCGAACGAACGAACGGCGCGGGTGAATTAATTACGTTCGTTTAGTTCAATGAATTCAATGAATTTCGACGTGCACTCGATGGAACGTAATTTCGCTTGATGGAAACGCTTACGACGCGGTTCGCCGGGAATTCGCAGCCGAGAGATCGTTTGTCGTATTCAATCGTGTTCCGAGATGAAACATATTTGTAGGGTGCATGTAACATTTGTCATCGATTAGCGGAAACGAATCTACTTTATCTACGGTAGACAACAAAACGTTTCCGAGTTCAGAGATACATTTGTCTCAATAACGGCGTTATTGTCCGGCATTTTTCGATCCGTGTCTCCGATAAGGAGACAGCGTTTTCCAGCAACGAACCATTATCGCGATCATATGTCTGTCTATTTCCAAGTCATTTCGACATTTCGTGGACCTTTCCTGTCAAAACGTCGTGGGATCAATAACAGCCTTTTCTATCGTATTCCCGCGTATTATTCGCCACTTCAAAACCGTCTATTCGGGCCAGTTTCCAGTAACTGTCCATTTTCGCGGTCAGTTTCGCCGCGGATATGACAGCTTGATTTCTTTCAGCGCGTAAAAAGAGTTCGCACATTATTAGTCGAGTTTACGACATCTGTCATTCCGCGATGACATTAATGAAAATTTACATAGACGCCTCGCGCTTTTACTCGCCAAATTATATGGCGCGGGATGTTCCCATAACTGCGAGTAAAATATTTTCGCTTGTATCTCCTTTCGCCCAAGTATCCGCCCCATTTTATTTTCGTCGTAAATTGAACCGGCAGTCGATTTCTCGTAGCCAGTTTGTCTAAAACCTTTCGGCGCGCTCCGCGATTTCCAAGTTTCACGGCGCTTGATTAATGCGGGTTTCCGCGACGTTCCGTGTCCGAGTTGCGTTCTTTCGCTCTCTTGGCGCGCGACGCTCGCGCTCTCTCGCTCGCTCTCGCGGCCGCGGAGCCGACGCGCCGGTGGATGTCGCTCGCGAAATTATGCAACGCACTTCCGCCGTTCTATCGAGCGGACTTAATGCGTGATCCAATTAGCGCGTGAATAGCCTGCGAATGCGCGTTTAATGGCGCGCTTTTTGCGCGAAAGGTCGTTTGTCACTGTACGCGAGCAAAAGGCTAATTATCGCCGCATCGATATTCAAAATCGAGGTTTTTTGGGTCGAGCAGAAAGTAAGAATTGAAAATGTATCTTTGGAAAAGTGATGGATGTCATTGATTTTAAATGTTGGTTTGGGAGATTATTTGAGATATTATTTTTTTCGATTTTGTGTTTTTTTATTTTTATTTTCTTCCGAGAGGCGATTTTTATTTATTTTTAATTATTGTCCTAAACATCATATTCTTTCTGGAGTGAGAGAGAATTAGTTTATTTTGACGAATATTTCATTAGAACTTTTTTCAAAAAGATTGTTTATTTTATTTCATTTTACGAATTATTAATTTTATTATTATGACATTTGTGCGCAAATGAATAAAAACCTAAGGAAAACAGACTCCATACATTTTTAAAACAATTCTCCACCGCTCCTCCTGACTTCACTTTTCCCCAAGCACTTACACAAATACACGTGCAAAACTATCCCCGAGCAGATTGTCGCAAAAGAACGCGTCGCATTCGACGGGCGCATTTGTCGCCGCTCACTCGGCCAACTACAATAATTTCTGCAACAATTTCATCCGGTCTCGCGCAATTCCGGTATCTCGACGCAAAACATAGCTTAAATTTCTCTTGTACAACGCTATCTGCCACGGCGCACTTTCGATCTATCAGCCGCTCGATATAACATGCCCGTCCGTCTGCGCACTTAATCAATATTAACGTACAATTTTAGCCCAAGTCAAGTGCGTCGCAAAGCGAACGCAATCGGCCGAATGTTTCGTCCTAGACATCGCAACATTTCGCGAGCAACGAAACGTTTATTAAGGGGTTATCCCTACCTGCAAGCTAAAATTGTTCAGCATTATCAGAAATTAATTATGAAACATCAATAAGAACTATTTGAAGACGGATATTATTTGTCAATGTTTCTATTTTTCGTTACCTCTAAACCAAAAAAAGGTAATTTTTAGACATTTCTGTGTATTTAAACATTGACGAAACTTACTGGCAGAAACCGTAAATTCTATTATTTACTCAGACAACTTTCTTGAAATACCTAATTCATTTTTCTGTTTATATTAAAATACCTATCAGGTCTTCCACACATTTACAGTCCGACTTTTTATAATTTCGTAATTCTTGAAAATGTTATTAAGTTTTCTAGACGTTTCAATCATTCGATTTGACACGTTCGATTTGACGAATATAGATATCAATTTCTTTTAAATTTCTAAACCCCAAAAGAACTATACCCTCTCCACTCGGGCAGTTTCGCGCCCTCAAATTTCGACCTAACCTCAATCTACAAGTTTAAACTCAAACTACAAGTTTGAGGTTAGATCGACGAATCTCAAATGTTGCAGCCCTGGTGTACGCATGCGTAAATCCAATTTTTATCAATCCGTGCACAGTTCCCCAACCCATCGAATCCTGTTTATTTCTTCTCTCTCCCTATCTATAAAGTTTCACCCGCTTTCAGCTTAAGCGTGTTAAGTAACTCGGTGTGACGAAAAAGCATACGCGTCAATTGTTGGATAAGGTTGTCGGCGGAAGTGGCGGCGGATAAATCAGTTACGGTTCGCACACACACCCCTTTGATTGCGATTCGGGCGAGCGAAGCGCTCGGAGGAAAATGCGGATCCGCCGTTGCTCGGCGTCTTTTTGCCGTGCCACGGCGCATCCAGCAATCCGAGTATTAATCTGCCGCCGCCGCCGGCTCGCCATCGATTTTCCCCTGCCTGAGCCACTCGCGAGGATACGCCCGACGTCGGGGTCCTCTAGCAGGTGAATCCGAAAGCACCGAGCTTTTCCCAAGTCGGGATAACTAACTTATCAATTAATCATACGGACGCGGAACGTAACGGTCTCGTGCGAGCGCGCAAAAATTTCGTCGCGGAACAACGGCGTATCGGCAGGTGGCGTAGGTGTCCGTGTTTGGTCGATGCGTTGATTGAGTCAGCTGTCGTGTGGAGAGATTTTTTTTATTTTTGTAGCGGATTCGTGATGTTTTACGAGGGAGGGATTCGGATGTAGGAGTTTCGGAGGGCGAGATCGTTTTTTTGGCGGAAGAAATATGGATTTTGTTTGGGTGGCATTACCTGCTGCCAATATAGAGATTCGGGTTGATGACATTATCGATGAAATTTGGCACATGGGAAAAATAGAAACATTAGTGGAATGCAACTTTTTAAAGGAGATTTTAAAAAATAGAGATAAGCTTTCTACATTTTGGAAGCTCCAAGAAATTGGTAATTAAAAAAAGGTGATTTCGTGTTTAGTCAGTTCAGTGGGAATTATAAACGGTTGTTATTTATGATGAAATGGTTGGATTGGTTTTATCAATAAAAGTTGTATAATCAAATTAGTCGGAGTACAAAAAATCTAATTTGTGCATAAACAATATATCATTTTCAATATAAAAGGACTTGAGATGAAACATTGATGACATAGGTGTAAATCAAAGGATGTCAATGATAATTAATCGATCAATAAACCGTATGATTTTATTCATAGAATTTAATGAATATACGTTTGTTGAAAAGAATTCGTTGCTCATGTTTATAGTCTCTGCACCATGTGTAATTCTGCATTCTTTTTACATGTAAAATGCAGCTTTCAACAACGAGTCGGGTTTATGCAAATTTTATGTTTATCGTTTCCATAATCGATAGCTATTAACAACCATTGGGAATGTTTCATTCAATTTTCCAAGATTGTTGCAAGCACAGAATAAACTGTAATCATTTCCTGGTAGATATACACGTTAACGCTCGAAGTCATGAAATTATCTTTATTAATAAACAAAAGTGTAGTCAACCAATATTTGACGTGTGTTCTCTTTTATGCAATATTCATTTAATTAGTTCAGATTCATGAACATCCTTTTCAATCAGAGACGAGTTGTTCAGTTAACGGTTTTACTTCTAATGTAGGAAATGCACTTTTATTTAGAGAAGAAATGTTTAATATTGTCTAAATAAATTACAAACCTGAACAAAAATTCTACACGTAAAAAGTTAAGAGAATTAAAATTGTAAAATATGACTATTTTAATTTAATATAAACATTTTGTTTATTGTAACCTATGTGTTATAGGTTAACATATAGGCTAACATAACCACGAAAATTTAAAACTTAATTATTTATGTCAAAACTTAATTTCTTCTAGCTAAGTATTCCTACATTTGTTTTCATTGTAAATATTGTATTAATACAAAAAATCATTAGGTCACTTTGAAAGCGATTTTACGGAGAATATATTACATTAAATCCCCTAAAGCCCCATTATTACACTCAGAAAAATAATGCGTTAAATCCAAATTAATTCACTTTACTGTAAGTAAATAATTTTTTTGAAAAGATACCAAATACATGATTTATTTTGGATAAATAAATGTACGTTTGTTTTAACAGTCTCTTTTAAGTTTAGAGCAACTGTAGTCAATCATCATTGACTGCAGTTGCAATTATTGTTCCAAATAATTGTCTAGTTGTTGTAGTTACTATTCTTTCTGTAGTAACGATACACACTTTTCCAGGTAATTTTATTTGACTTGTTCACTCAGTGTATATTTGCATCAAATAAATATACTTACTCATAGCAAATCCGAAAACAATCATCATTTCGCTCAACAAAATTTTCCCAAATACACACTGAAAACAATTAGAATAAGAACAACTCTTTTTTGAGTTAAAAAATGGTACAACTCGAAATAAAAGTAAAATCTACTCAGAAATAAAGTAAACACAACTTAGAAAAGAGTAAAAACAACTCTGACCTTAGTTGTTTTTACTCGAAACTACTGAAAACAACTATCATTGGAGATCAACTTTTACTGTATTTCAACTCGAAAATCGAGTTGTGTTTACTCTGTTTTTTTTTCTCTATGTTTAAATTTTCATTAACTTCCTAATTCATACGTATCGTGACTCTACAACCTTAAATCAAACCAAACCAGGCATATCGAATCGTAACGTTCGACGTTCCGATCCGGCCCGCGACCGTAACACGAGTGCATTAGCAATTAACGCGCGCAGCTTCTTTCGCGAACAAGCTGTCTATTTTAACCATGTTTAACGCCGTATATTAGCCGGATTATTCGGCGCAAAGGGGAACGAGCGTACGAACTGCGCGGGCGTGCGCGCACTTCGTACATTTGATAATTTTACGTGAGCGCGCTTTGTGCTTTGCGCGGCCACTTTGTTTGCAACAACTCCGCTGCAGTGTTCCCGACCAAGGAGACCCGCGCAATTATAATAATAATTGTAATTTATATGTATGCCGCGCGCGTACGTACGTGCGCGCCGGGCACACGAGCCGGACGTAATGCGTCGGGCGAATATGCCGACGAATATGCCGAGCCCGCGCGAGTCACAAATGAGACCACCCCATCTCGTCCGAGTCCTTTTTCTTCGCCCTCCCCCTCCCCATGACCCTCCAATTTCTCCTTGTCTCGCACACTTTCGTCGGTTCGCCGCGTCCTTTTCGCCTTCGAGCCGTCCTGTTTATACCTGCGGACGAAAATGGATGTGTTTGGGCTATTTGGATCATACACGAAATGGATACACGATACCGACGATCGAGATCGGCTGACAAAAATGATATGTATTCGACGTCAGAAAGTTTGACGTCGAGTTCCTTTTTTTTCTTCGTCGTCCGCGCACTGAAGATGGGTCGACAGATACGGGGCAGCATTCAATTTGATTAGTGTGGAAATATCCGGTCGCCGAAGATACACTATGGCAAGTCGCTACCGGTCCTTTTCTTCCTTTTTCTCGTTGTGCTTGTTGCGGGAGCCGTCTTTTTGGTCCAGTCGATTTGAGTATGTTTCTGACGAATCGTTCGATCTGACGGTACAAGTTTCGGCCGTTTTTTTCGACGCTCCGTTGATAATTGCGTTGTCATTAATTATCACGCTGGTACTTTAATTAGTATTTCGTGTGCTACATTTGAATAGAACAGTTTAACGGGGTCGACGTCGGAGATGTCTTTGTTGTAAATATGTGACGACGGCAAAGATTGTTTTGATGTCGTACTTGGTGCAGTCGCAGAAAGGACTTTGTCATGCTTGTTGTCATGTCGACAAGTATGAAAAAAATTAACGTTAAAAAAATGAGATTTCGTCGAGCGCAACGACTGTGCAAAGAAACATAATTGCATTCAGTTATTGCTACGGAAACAATATTTTATGGTATAATACTCTTTTCTGCGCCCTAGTTTGTTTATAAGGTTTTACTTGTCTTTGCGCCGCGACAAATAAAAAATCATTCCTTTGCGGATTTAATGTCTATTTTACAAGTGAAAAATTCTTATTACGTTGATATTTGGGGCTGAATACTTTGTACTTGGCCGAGCGAAGTTTTTCAGATAAATGTCTCGGAAAAGAATATATAAATTCATTTCATAGTTTCGCGTTTGAATTACATACTCTTTTCAAGGTACCCTTTTGCTCGTAAACTAATTGGGTAATATTATATTGCATTGTTACTGGGTTGGTGAAATTGAGCTTTCAGGATTTAGTAACAGATAAAATACATTAATGCAAAATGATTGCTCCGGATAATTATCTAATAATAATTATTGAGTTTCACTTTGTTTTGCTTTTAATAATAAAACAATTGACTGTTTAAATAATTAATTTCTTTATAATAACAATGTAATAAATCATTTCCATAACAGTCTGCCGTTTTAAAGGAGGATTTTTATATTTTATTACAAAATCAATTCATAAATGAAAACTTGGCGGACAAAATATTAAAAACGTTATTATTCATAGAACGTATATAATGAAATATAATACACTTTAACATTTCATTATGGTCAAGCTCTCGTTTTAATTAAATGCAAGTGCTTTAACAGCAATAAAATACGTTATTTTCAACTTTACATTCAAATGTAAAGTACACTATAAAAAACAAATATATACATTATTCAGTTAAACTTAACTATTAGAACTAAACGTTGAAAGCTTTTTAAATCTAAAAAGAAATATCACAAAAATCACAAACACCATACCACGATGAAATTGAAAAATGAAACGTCAAACACACAAAGCAATTGAAAAAACACTTTGAAAAAGTTTAAAGTATTCACTACTAAACGTTTGTTAGTTTCAATAAAAAGTAATAATCATTTTTCTAAATTAAATCGTAAACTAGGTCAACGCAATTAGATCCAGATTTCCGGAAACAAATTACTATTAGTCACAATGGGATTCATTAATCAATTGGTCCATTTTCAGGTGCAATCATTTACAAGTGCGTCGAATGATTGTTTGTCGAACAATTAAATTTCTCTTTTAAAGATTTGAATGTGATGTTTAAAAAATGATTAACAATTTTTATAAATTATCTTGAATGCTGTTCAGTTTGAATGAGAACAGCTTATTCGGTCGAAAATCCGTTTTTGAAAGGTAGATCGGAACGGGAACGTTGACCTTCCGACGTAAAATACTGAATTGTAAAATACACGATTAGGGAAAAAGTATTACAAATTTAAAGCCAAAGCCCCGAGTTTGATTTAAAGAACTTAACGGTACAGCGAATGATGGTAAATTAAACAATTTTGCAAAATCCCGTAAATTGCAATGTCTTTGTCGAATCACTTTATACATTTCGAATTAGTAATTTTGATCACGCACAAATCTTCATCATTTTAATACCTCCGGTACATAATGAATGTTCATCAGCTGGTGAATTCGACTTCCCTACATTTGCTTCATTAACATAATTTCAATATTACAACTTTTCGTAATCCTTGTTCCGCGCGTTTCGTTTGTGCCCAGCAATTCAATTATCTTGAATATACAGAATGATTTCGATACGTGAAATTAATTGATATTGTTAAATTGTTATTTTGTACTTTTTGAAACACATCAAATGAATGATCTCCATTGACAATTGCCCAATTATATGTTGAAAATTTAAACGGTGAGTTTTTCGAATTAATTTTTCGATCAACCTTTATGTAATTAAATTCTCATCCCGAATAAATAGACCCTAAAAAGAATAATTTATTCATTAAACAAATTTCCGTCCAAATTCAACAGCTCGGTTACATGAAAATTGGCAAGATATTAGAAAAAAATATACTTATGTCAGTCTATTGAAAAAGTTAGTAAATGTTATTATTCCGCTGAATAAGATAAAATTTTATGTCATTTTATTGCATTGTAAAGTTCATGGTATTTTAAAGTCATGGTATTGTAAAGTTCGTTTTTTTATTAAAATTAATCGGTATTTTTGATATTATCAGTTCAATATTTATTTCAGTGTATATTTGAAATTGCTTAACTACTTTTTATTTCGCTTTAAATTAAAATACCGCATTATTGGAAAAGTTTTCCGACGAAAACTCTATTCCAATAATTTTATAATTTCAACCCTTCAACGGTTTCTAAACATTTTTGAACATTTATATCGGTCTATACATTTTTTATCTAAACAAGAGCAAATTACATCAACTTTTACAATCATTTACACTAATGTTTCTGAATCTAAAAAACCGTCCTAAACTGACTAACGAGAATTTCTCACAAGACCTCCTCCAAAGTTTTCCTTCAAAAACTTAACAATGAGACCGAAAAACCTTTCACCCCAAACCCCGAAAAACTCTCCCGATCGTTTTCCACTCGACTCGTCCTTCAGCAATTTTATTTCCCGCTGCATTATCTCGCAGCACTCGTCTCTTTCGCGCGTTTGTTTATTACCGCGTGTTTTCGCGTTCGCCACGTTTGTTTACCCCAGCCAAAACGCGTAACAAGAGCCCACTCCCTCGTCCGAATTAATTTCTCCCGGGTACTCCGTTCCGCGCGACCGCACCTACGTCTGCCGCACTTTTTCAGCCGGCCGTTTAGCCCGGACACGTGCCGCCAACGTGAGCGCCGCAAGAAAAACGCACTGCTCGCGTTTGCGTGCTGTACTTATATGGCGATATACCGGCGAAAGCGCCGAGGTTTCGGGGCTTTGCGCAATGTCCGAAACCAGGCAGAACGACAGTGGTCCCGTTCCATTACGCGCGAGCGACCGCGGCGTGTTTTATTACGCGGCAATTTGGATAACGCATCAGAAGATAATAGGACGTAATGCGCCGCGCAAACAACGCCGCGCATTTTACTTTGCGGCAATTGAACGGTTTTTAGAGGCGCGCTACTTTGTATCGGGGTTCTTGTGTTTCGCGAAAAATTTCGCTCGAGAAACGGTAGACGGGGGATGGAATGCGATTTTCGTCGGCGACGAGGCTGCGACGCTTTGATCAATATTTCAGCGTGTAATTCGTTTATGGAAGTTTCATCGGTTCTTTCGGGTTGCGGGAGTAATGAGCCCGCCGCGAGGATTATTCATGTTTACGTGGGAGGTTATGTAAAAGGGGCTTCCGGGAGGGGACGCGGTGGACTTTATCGATGGAATAGCCGATGAGGGAAACAAATTATTGAACTCAGCGGATACCGATTTTTATGCGGCGCTTAAGCGATCGATGACTTAATTGCGATCGTTGGATTTTTACGGGAAATTTGTTTTGCTTATTCAACACTGGAATTAAGGTGATTCTTCAAGTCTGGAGTCCCGGAGTTAGTGTCTTTTTGTTTCATTACACTGAGAGAAATCGTTGAAGTTGGAACAACTCGATAAAAGTTGTTTTTACTAGAT
>JABFPB010005830.1:0-12787 GCA_022817645.1 Ceratoteleas bidentatus
TTAATGATAAGTGAATACAAAATTAATGAAATGTGAATGAAATGTGAATGAAATGTGAATGAAATGTGAATGAAATGAGGATGAAATGTGAATGAAATGTGAATGAAATGTGAATGAAATGAGAATGAGAAATATGAATGAAATGAGAATGAGAAATGTGAATGAAATGTGAATGATATTTGAACGAACATTCACATTTCATTCACATTTCATTCACATTTTATTCACATTTCATTCACATTTCATTCACATTTTATTCACATTTCATTCACATTTCATTCACATTTCATTCACATTTTATTTACATTTCATTCACATTTCATTCACTTTTCATAGTGAAAATTTGCTTTTTGCGATCTGGGTTTTAAATGGGATTGGTCTTTTGGCGATTTGGGTTGTAGTTTGTCTTTTTTTGGGGTTTTGGTCGGTTTGAGAATTTCGGCATTGGTGCGTTATTTTATGAGGAAATTTGAGTAGCATTGGTGCGATATTTTATTCGGTTATGATGGATTCGTTTGGGGTATGATTTTTGGGTCGGTTTATAAGGTTTGGTTCGGGTTTAGCGACAGTATCACAAAATGGCGTCAATATCTTTTGCCTTCTCGCTCACGTGTCTGCATAAAACTCCGCATTGGTCGCGTCTCGTCTTTTTGGTTGTTAGTTTGTTTTGTTGTGATACTGATTGAATTTAGTTTAAGTTTTGGTCCCCCTTTTTTTGGGATTGGTTTTGTTAGTAAGCTTCCCCCCTTTTTTTATTGTTTGAATAAATTGTGAGACATTTTGAGAGACACTTTGGGTTTTATTTGTGAGTTTTTGGGGATCTCCCGGGAAACGTGGGGTAATCTGGAATTTTCTACGTTGCGCATTTCAGGATGTCCCGCTTGATGGGACGGGACACTAACAATCCGGAACGGAACACTTGGGCCTCAATTTTGTTTTTATTTATTTTTCCGGAGAAATCCGGTGTCGATCCTGACATTTAGTTGGACCATTCCCAAATGTTCCGTTGCATTTAAAATGCCATCTTGGGCCCAAGGCCCCATTTAAGTCCCGTTCCGTGGCGAAGGTGCTGGTTGGGCATTTTTCTTAGTGTCTCGAAAAGGGCCGCCACGTCACAACACATATGTAGATATGTATATATGTATAAAATTACATCTACATATTACATATGTAGATGTAATTCTGTCTTATCAATCAAATCAGATATTTTATATATTATCATTTTACTTACACTCACATTTTATCTACACTAGCATTTTATCTAATTTTATTGTATCTACGATAATACAATACACGCTCGCGTTTTATCAACACTCTTACTTTAACTAATATTATTGTATATAGTATAAATTATATCTGCTCACATTTTAGCTACAATAGCATTTTATCTAATTTTATAGTATCTTCACGGAAATAGTATATACACTCGCGTTTTATCTACACTCCAACTTTATCTACTAATTATTGTATATATTCGGAAATTATATCTACTCTCATTTTATCTACTCTTGATTTATCTAAATTTCATTTTATCTCTACTCTCATTTTATCTAATCTCATATTATCTAAATGTCATTTTATCTCTACTCTTTTTTTATCTACTCTCATTTTATCTACTCACATTGTATCTAATCTTATTTTATTTAAATGTCAATTTATCTCTCCTCTCATTTTATCTACTGTCATTTTATCTAAAATCTCATTTTATCTACTCTCATTTTATCTACTCTTATTTTATCTAAATGTCATTTTATCTCTACTCTCATTTTATTTACTCTCATTTTATCTAAATGTCATTTAATCTCTACTCTCACTTTATCTAATCTCTAGAAAATGAGAGTAGATAAAATGAGATTAGATAAAATGAGAGTAGATAAAATGAGAGTAGATAAAATGAGAGTAGAGATAAAATGAAATGTAGATAAAATGAGAGTAGATATAATTTCCGACTATATACAATAATATTAGATAAAGTTGGAGTGTAGATAAAACGCGAGTGTATATACTATTTCCGTGAAGATACTATAAAATTAGATAAAATGCTACTGTAGATAAAATGTGAGTAGATATAATTTCCGACTATATACAATAATATTAGATAAAGTGGGAGTGTAGATAAAACGCGACTGTATATATTATTTCCGTGAGATACTATAAAATTAGATAAAATGCTACTGTTGGAACAAATTTTATGCAAAACTTATGCAAACATGACACCAAATGCGGTCGTAGATTTGCGCAAATTTTATGCAAACTTTATGCAAGCTTTGTGCAAATTTTATTCTTGAACGAATTTGCATAAATTTTGCATAAATCGTGGTTATCAGGGAATGTATTTCTTCCAGGGTTTTATAACAATCATGATGTGTTTTTAAAAATCCTACCTAATGTTATACAATATATTCGGAATCATTTAGACAGTGAAGAAGCTGGTAAAAATTACGTATTTAATTTTTTCATTATACTTAGATTTTATTAAAAATAATTCTTTGTATTAATATTAAAAGATTTATGAATCTAAAATTATGAGGACTATAATTACACTCAAGTAATTAAATATAAATAATAGATTTGATTAATCAAAGAAGTTAAAAGGAAATCATTACATTAATTTAAATATTCAGTTAAATATTAGAATTAATATGATCTATATATAAAATGAGAGTAGATAAAATGTGATTAGATAAAATGAGAGTAGATAAAATGAGAGTAGATAAAATGACAGTAGATAAAATGAGAGTAGAGATAAATTGACATTTAGATAAAATAAGATTAGATAAAATGAGAGTAGAGAAAGTGAGATTAGATAAAATGACAGTAGATAAAATGAGAGTTGAGATAAATTGACATTTAGATAAAATAAGATTAGATAAAATGAGTGTAGAGATACATTGACATTTAGATAAAACAAGATTAAATAAAATGAGAGTAGATAAGATGAGATTAGATAAAGTGAGAGTAGAGATTAAATGACATTTAGATAAAATGAGATTAGATAAAATGAGAGTAGAGATAAAATGACATTTAGATGAAATAAGAGTGATAAAATGAGAGTAGATAAAATGAGATTTTAGATAAAATGAGAGTAGAGATAAAATGACATTTAGATAATATGAGATTAGATAAAATTAGAGTAGAGATAAAATGAAATTTAGATAAAACGCGAATGTATATACTATTTCCGTGAAGATACTATAAAATTAGATATAATACTACTGTAAATAAAATGTGAGTAGATATAATTTCCACTATATACTATAATATTAGATAAAGTAAGAGTGTGTATTGTATTTTCGTAGATACAATAAAGTTAGATAAAATGTGAGTGTAGGTAAAATGATAATATATAAAATATCTGATTAGAATGATAAGGCAGTAGTTGTAATAGTTTATGATAATACGTATATGTGTATAAAATGTTATTTAGTACAAAGTACCATTTTGATCCGCAGGAAACATAGGTACAATGAAAATTAAGTTAAAAATGTTATAGATACAAGGAAAAATAGAGAATTTATTTGTCGATAATTTTAGAGTGTAGATAAAATATACATTTGATATAACACCAAGTAGATAAAATTGTGAGTAGATAATTTCAAAAGTAGGTAATATGTATTTAGATAAATTGCGGAATCGATAAATTTGGCATTAGAGCGTTTTTCAGCGTAGATAATTTTTATTTTAGTTCAATTTAAATTAGATAAAATTAGAGTTCGATAATTTTTCAGTGTAGATAATAATTTTTTAGATCAAAAAGGGACACCCCATTCTGGCTTCCACATAGGAAAACATATGTTAAGACTGTGGATGTGGCTTTTTCTTTTGTGTGTGCCTGTAAAATTAATGCTAATTCCCCCTTACAACGGGGAAAAAAGGTAGTTTTTTGCCAATTAAAAAATACTGGACTGTGGTGGCGCTATTCTGGCTTCGGATTTGGATTCAGCGCACCCAATTACATAGGGAAACATTTGTCAAGTCAGTGGGTATGGCTTTTTCTAGTGTGTGCCTGTTCAATACCCCCTCAAAACGGGAAAAAGGTGGTTTTTTGCGATTTAAAAAAAATTTGGATGTGGTGGAGCAATTGTGGCTTCAGATTCGGATTCTACGCACCCAATTCCATGGGGTAACATGCGTCTGGTCTCTGGGTCTGAAACTTTTTTTGTGTGCCTGTGTAATCTACAACTATCAAGACGTATCCAACATGTTTACAGGTGGAGGCCGTGATTTTTCGAATCACCATTTTATTTAAATTCTAAAGAATATGGAATTTAAATAAAATGTTTTTTATAAATAATTTAAACACATTTAGAATTTAAATAGAAAGGATATTTGTTTTACATTCAGGGAATAATCTCTGCACATTATTTTAATCGTCTGAGGGTTTTTTGTAATATTTTCGGTATATTATTTTAATGTCAAGAAAAGAATGTTCTCTGAACATCTTTGGAGTATTTACAAGATACTCTTTGAACATTAATTACCACACGGAAAAAAGTCGTCATGGTAAAAAATTGTGACCCAAAATGACAGCTCCTTAACTAACCAATCTGTTCTTGTATTCGTGTGTGAATTTCACATGAAAAATCGATGCTTCTAATCTGTAGACAACTTCAGGTTCGCGACCGATGAAAATACTATGCGTCCACGGATTTTTTCCGTGCATGTTCACGGTTGTCATCAATGCCGACATTCAATTTTTCGAACAAGAAATCGAAACAAACTTTCGATGTTTTGTAATTGACAGTTCAATTACACCGTGCTTTATGGTTATACTACCCACTGTCAGGTTTGGTAAAAACTTTTTTCCGTGCACTTACTGTAACATTTTGAGAATATTATGTTTATTTCCAAAATATCCCTATTAGCATATCATACTCCCTGGTGAAAAAAACGCTGAAAAATCTGGAAAACCTCTGCAAAAAGACGGAAACGAAGTCTACAAAAAGTTTGAAAACACTCTGGAAACTGGGACAGTTCAGACATTAAAGTCTGAAATAGGTCTGCAAAAATTCTGAAAAAATTCTGAAAAAAGACATTTTCATCCGCACCGAACCAAAACATGGCAACAACGTTACTCTGAGATTACTAATTTAACAAAAGCACGTCGGCTGAACGTGTCGTTCACCAGTGTTCCTTACTTCAACGATCCTGCGGTATGTGTCTATGTCGCATAAATTTTGGTTGCAGAAACGTTGCGATGACGATACTGAGTGTACGCGCAGCTTCAATCATGCCGAACAACGATCTGAACTCATCAGATGTGCTAATCAAAACGGACAAACATTGTCATATTCGCCTTTAGTAGGGGTGGGGCTAAAAACAAACCCGATCGGTAGCAAAACATCCCCATCAAACATGTGTTAGCGCGATAAAAAAATTAGAAAATTTTTGGAGCAAAAAATTGCATAATAATGTTTACTTTTTTCTCTCATAATATTCGTGGCATTCGTTTTCATAATTTAATTTAGGTATATAGATTTTTCGATTGTATTGTCATATTTGCCTAAATAGTCACTTACAATGCTCTGTTATTAGTGAAACCGACGTAACGTAATAAAAGTTTTCCTTCTTATAAATGAGAAAGTAATATAAATCTTAATTTTGTTCATGACCAGATGATGAAGCGCGCCCTTCGGGCCCGCTGCCTTTGAGTGATGCGCTCTTTGATTTTTCCTGTGCCATTTTTCAATTGTTGATTCTAACCTGGTTTATTCCTCTTCAATCATCTTTAATCGCCTTCATTCCAATTCATGTTTCTTCATTCCACTTTCATTAAACCTTCATTCCACATACATTTTACTCTCCCCGTTAATCCCCTTTCATTCTTGTTCATTCCACCTTCATTCCACTTTCATTCCGTCTTCATACCACCTTCATTACAATTTCACTCCACCTACATTGTAATATTATTCCACGTTCATTCCACCTTCATTCCACTTTCTTTCCACCTACATTCCACACCATTTCCCTCTTCATTCCCTTTATTCTTCTTCAATTCAATTTGAATTGAAGACCCTTTCAACTTGAGTTTTCAAAGGGTCTTTAACTCAAATTCAATTTCAGTTGAAGACCCTTTGAAGACCCTTTCAATGAGGAAGAATTTCATTCTTCCTCATTGCCCTTTCATTGCACCTTCATTCTGCCTTCGTGCCACTGTCACTCCAACTTCTTTCTACTTTCATTCCACTTTCATTCTTGAATCTTTCCACTTTCATTCCACCTTCCCTAATAACACGAATAATTTCTTAATATGTACAGGATTTGTACATAATATTTTAATATTTAGTAAATATTTTGTACACATTTAGAAAATATTTCGTGCTATTAGGGTTCATTCCACCGCCTTTTCCCCTTCATTCCTTTTTATTCTTCTTTATTCCATTTTCTCTCCTCCTTCATTTCCCTTTATGATTCTCCATTCAACTTTCACTCCACCTTTATTCTACACGGAGAAAAAAATGTAGCTGCCTCTGTTAACCTCCAAAGCAGCTACCGCTTTGGTCGACAAAGCAGACGCTGTTCAGCCACCAGCGCCACCTAACCCAAGCAGTGACTGTTACAGAGTAATGCAGTAACTGCTAGGTTAATGCAATGACAGCTGAACATCTCGCGGTGGCTGTTATAGAACATAGCAGTATCTGCTAGGCTCATGGAACAGAGGCCGTGCTGGGCTGACATTAGAAAATACAGCTAAACTTTTTTCTCCGTGCACGACCCATGAGAACTATCAGTTTGGTTGTCAAGATCGCGGCGATTTTGTTTGCCAGAAACCCAATCACATCGTTCTTCTGTGTGATTGGGTTTCTGGCAATAATTGCAAATTACGCAAGGGGTTGTGTTAGAGGTAGCGGCATTGACGCTAGAGTTACCGGTAGCCGAAGATCTCTGAAAGTGATTGCCATGTAAAGTGGCTAATTCTCCCATTTCAAATTCAGCCTTTCGAGCAGAGTCTATCGCAGTTTGTATGTCGTCGAATTTTGCGAAGCTAACTCGCAATTCTAATTCATGCTTCAATCCGCGAAGAAACTATTGGATTCCAAGTTTTTGGTAACTTTGGTACAGAATCGCTGCGATATCGCCTGTATGTACGCTCGTTCTTTCAAATAGATAAGAATTTCGATAGTGCGACAAGCATACTGACTGACCATTTCATTTTGTTGTTGTTTAATTGTGGAAAAACCTGATAAAAGTCGCGAAGTTGATTTAATTTCACCGAAAAATAAGAGAAGTTTTGTATGTAGGGATTCTAAACTATCATATTCACGATCTCCGAAACAAGTGGATGCATTGCCTTTTAATCGTGAAATTATCAGTTGAACAAAAATACTTTCCGAATAATTGGGTCATAATTTTCGGGCTAACTAACATGATTTAATGAATTCGCGTGCTGATATATTTTTGCCGTCAAAGTGGGGAATGGAATCCAATGCACATTTGATAGAAATGTGTGCTGCGATATCTGTTTCAACAGGCATTTCCACCTCAAATTGTTCAACGATTGCTACAATTCTTCCAGGTTTAAGCGGTATTCAATTTAATCAAAATCAATTTCGAGTTGAATTTAGTTCAACTTGGATCGTAAGAGTTGACATTCCGTCTTACTGTTAGAAAAGCTTATCGAATTTAAGGAGATGAAATGATTTATGGCTCATTATTTGGAGAAACAGTATTTGGAGAAACATTCTGCAAATTGTTGTATGTGATGAAATGGCTAAACAGTTCTGCACTTGCGTTGCTTTCGTCGACACCTGATAGCTGGAGTCTTTGCTGATACTGGGTACTGCTGATAACTACTTGTCGACGCCGAAGACTGATTGCTGATATCGAAGACTGCTTGCTGATATTGAAGATTGCTGGATGGTATCCGCAACTGCTTGATGATACCGGAAACTGCTTGCTGTTACCGGAAACTGCTTGCTGATATCGACGTTGCGTGTTGTCACTGTCGAACTGCGACGTTGATAGTGTAGCAGATATAGCCTACAGTGAAGACACTTGATAAAGGTATGGTCGGATGTTCCTAGATCCCTGAAGCTGTCACCAGTTTGTTACGTCTTGCGACGGAACTTTTCGGAAAACGTCGAGCGATTGCCGTTTTCCAGATCCGTGATGTCGACAGAGATTAATTACGCAGATTTTTTTAACGCCGTCAAGCGCTCTGCGGAGTTGTAATGGGAAATAATACACAGAAGGTATGAGTGTAACTTGGTTGAATTTATTTTGGAAGAACCTCGCTGTTTGGTGTCGGTGATACAAGTGAAGTTACATCATTTTGCTCTGGGTCAAGTACATCATAATTCATACATTTTATAGTACACTGGAAATGTAGAGGTTTAAGTATTTTCCCGTCATCTGTTTTCCGGATGTGAGATTGGCTTTATGAGCGTAGAGTGTTAAAGGGAAATTCGAGTGTACCTAGTTTTTTAGACGTTGAGACACCGGTACCAATTATCGGGGAAAGAACGCGGCGCCTATTTGTTTAGAACTAAAATATCTGGTTTTCCTACACTGAGAAAACCATATTGTAACGTGAACAATTTACATTGTAACCGTTACAATGTGACATTGTAAGGCATTTAGCCAATGAGACAGCATGATTCATTTGTTTTAACCAACGAGACAGCTCGGTTCATTTGTTTTAACCAATAAACGCTTCAACAATTTTACTATGCAGATAGTTACAACATGTACAATTTATTTTTCTCAGTGTAAATTGTAATTCGGGTGAGGCGGATCGTACTAGTCTAGTGACACCTTTGACTGACATCAGATCGACCAAATCACTGTTTCATAATTGTGTCCAAAATTTGACCCGCACATGCCTAATACAGATTCGTGATCATGGCCAACATAACCAGTTGTACTGAGAATATTTTTCAAATAATCCAGTTATCTAAGAAAATTTTATTGCTACGCATTAAGGTCGCGTCGAAAACGAAAATACCGATATTACAGATTTCTCAAAATACAGCTAAATAACAAACCGAATAATCATTTTAAGACCAGAGCTTCATGTCTAACCGGGTCATACAGCTGGCGGTGCAGAACAATATGAGTGAGACTTTCTTTTCGTTTGCATTGCATATCATACAAATAAGATTGGAGTCGATGACAAATCTGAGACCATCTAAGTTTACAATCAATATTCTATTCGTAGATAGACGCATTTGGGCAAATGTTCTAACTAGATGTAACGGGTAGTGTGCGGTAATTTAAAGCGGGGTTACATCTACCAGCACTCTGGGGAAGGTCACCTTACTGGAGACAGAGGACGCATACCTACTCATATCGTCTGATTTCAGAGCATCAGCAAACTTGGAAAATGCTAAGGTCTCGTTCTCTCTCCAAAAGGATGGTTCTAGATGATCACACATGAAAGGCATTGATATTTTGTCCAAAAAGACCTCATTAAACTGTATAACCCCTATCAACGGCTAAATAGGGGTTATTTGTATTTAGCCGTTGATAGGGTAGTTTGGTATTGGGCTTTGGCCTGGAGGTGCAGACCTCGCTCTCAAAAAAACTTTTTTTACTGGCTTTGAGTTTTCTCCTCAGATTTCTTTTGGTTACTCGACAATTTGAGTTAAACCAAGGTTTGCTTAGAGAATCCCCGTTCTGGTAAAATGTTTCCCTCGTCATGCCTAAGTCGCTCGCAACATTTCCAATCGCTTTACATATGTGTTCGTATTGTTCATTTGTCGTCGTGTTTGTAAAATCGATTTATAGGTAACTAGAGGCGCGCATTTTTCATGATACTGTGGCAGAAGATGGGCTTTCCATTCTAACCTAACCTAACAGATCTCTATCAACAACTCTGTCACTGGATTTCCTCGAATGACTCTCGAGTTCTGTACAAAAGGTAGCCGGAACAAAGATAACCGGATACAAAGATAACCGGAAGATGGTCCGAAAGGACAGGGAATTCGGCCACTTCAAAATCTAACACTTCGTATAGGCCCATTGAGTTCACTTTGACTAGGTCGATCACGCTTTTCCCTGTTTCAGGAATGAAAGTGAAATTGACTGGGCAATCGGATGCCGACCTACCATTTAGAACCACCATATCACCAAGCTCCATCCTCTCCAAAAGAAGTCTCCCCCTCATATTGACGGCCCTGTCCATCGAAAACCTATCCTTGGAGAGCCTCGCTCCACTTACCACTGGAGCAGGGACTGAGTTCTCATCACCGATTCGACAGATGGTCAAGAAGCGGCTCAATGTCCTTGGAGGGACTGACGTAGACCAAGCCAATAATAAAACTTGATTGACGACGAACTAGCCTTACAATAATACAAAAATCATACCTGTCTAAAATGGTAAGATTGCCTAAGTTTTTCGCCAGCAAGAAGAGTAACCCTCCACTTGCTCTGCCTGTTCTCGAAGTCTTCACAATAGGTACAGCAACCTTCTCGTGGTCATCCCATCGCTGTGGCAGGAATTCCGGTCCTCTGACCAGCCAGGTCTCGTAGAGACCTAGGTCTTGAAGATCCGAGGGAGGATCGAAAGTAGGCAGGTTCGCTGTGCATGTTCCAGGAAGCGATGCTCAGGGTATCCTCTAATCGTTTTTTGCTGCGGTTCGACGTTCGTGTAGTGGATGGCAGGGGATTTATACAACATATTTGTACATTTTTTAGTATTTGTGTAGGATTATGTTAATATTTAAAATAATATAATGTTTTTAACAAAATTTTAATTTTATTTTATTTTAATTAGTTTATTTTAATAAAATCTCTCTAAATAACAACACGGTATGTGAAATATTACATAAGTCGTGTAAAAGTACTCAATATATGTATAAAATTACACAGTATATTTGCAACTGGATTACTCTTTATTTTTACAATGTACTTAAAGATAAGCATTTTTTCAACTGTATTTACAGTTAAAGTATTAAAAAATATAAAATCTCGTATCCCAATTTCGTTTTAGAACTACGCATAGATATCCTTGAAAAATAGTACAAATGTGTAACTTCGTTGGACGAACTGTATGAAAAAGCCACAAATAAATATTTGAAGAAGAATGATAAAATATTTATATAATTATCAGCTGTTAATTTATTTTTGTATACTTACCGTTCGAAAGCTTTCTAGCGTTACATCGTAAAACTTTCTATTTTTGAACGATATAGAATTTTGATACGTTGTCATTAGCAGTGATACGTACTGTGAGATGTATTTAGAAGATGAGAGATACCATGTCAAGTTATATCTAAAACAATTTCCAAGCGGTATAGGCCGTTAATGTGTTAATGCAATTTTTATTTTTTAAACAAAGGTTTTAAATATTTTTTATCTTTTTATTTTATTTATTTCTTTAAGGTACGGCATTAATTTAATATAATTTACTGCATGGAATTTAATGACATTTGTATTATTTTTTTCAACACACTTCTGAACATTTTTAATAATTTTATTAATTGTTTTGTTACTGTATAAAAAAGTCTTACATCATAAAAGAGACTGCTTCACATTTATTCACCACAAGCTGGGATACTGACATGTTGTAATAAACTTCAAGTAACGTGTTGTATATGTCAATGACTGAACATATTTTAGATGCAGCAGAGTCCGTTGACCATTCAAGACAATACTGTAACAATAACATTATTAATTCATATTTGCAGATTTCCCTCAATTTTCATTCATAACAGATATTAATATTTTTTACGAATAAATACCATATGTTGGATTTTAGAAATACACCATATTATATATGTGCCATATTTATGTATATACAATATGTACAGAATATAGGTCATATACCATATAGTATAAAATGTTTCATATTTCTCGTATGTATCGAATTTTCATATATGGCGCATTCGGAAACTAACAATTTTCTATTAATAAAGGTCGCATTTATGTGGCTTTATTGTCTGTCCTCTATTGGCAATTGTCTGTGCTTTATTAATAGAAACGGTTGTTATTTTCCGAATACGCCAATAGTAAAAGTGCTATAATATAAACCGCTTAACGTACCCGACACAAAGAAAAAGAGACAACCACGCTATAATAAAGCGTCTTTATCATACAATATGTCCCAAAAGTGGCCTCACACATTGCATACAATCTTAGGAGAAAATAATAATTGAAACAGTGGGTAAAAAGTTGATTCTTGATATAGAACTTTCGGTATTTTTGTATCTGGCATCTCAACCTCAGTTCCACATTAACCTTTAGAGGACAAGCTCATTTTTTTCACGACTTTTCGATTTTTAATGCTACCTATCAGTCGAGAATCAATTAAATCCAGTTTGGCAAAATGATAGTTTAAATTCCCCAACGGAACTGAAAGATCAATAAACTTTACAAAAAAGTTTTTGAAAATTTTGAAAATTTTTGAAATGTTGAACAAGAATAGAATAGAAAAAAATGTTTGAAAAGTTAAAAAAGTTCAAAGATTAAAAAAATTTTTGGAACATTGAAAAGTGTTTTACGAGTTAAATAATTTTTGAAAATTTGAAAGATTTTTGAAGATATTTGGTTGACGCAACTATAATGCCTCTATGTATGAATTTCAGTTGTGATTACTGTAATTTCGGTTCTGGAAACAAAAGTTCAATTGCGTTTACTGTAATTACAGTTCAGGCAATCGAACTTACCCCTTAGAGGCTTTTTTAACTGTAATGTACAGTAGAAATTAATGTTTTTTTTCCATCAGTGCGGGACTCCTCCGCTAGGGCTGCTGCTGGGTAAGACTTTAGTACTACACGGAGAAACTAGTATAGAAAGAAATTCCCATACTGAACGGTAACGGTGACATATGAAGCATGTATGTCCCTTT
>JABFPB010005831.1:0-12788 GCA_022817645.1 Ceratoteleas bidentatus
TGCGAGCCCACCGCGTGGGCGCCCAAGTTGTGGGCTCGCTGTGAGTCCACCTTCGGCCAGCAGCGCGCCCAAAGTAAAACCGCAGTTAACCTAAAACGAGGGAGCGCTGCAACACCACTATTTGGTACCGCAGTGAGCCCAAAAAATTTTCCGTGTTGTATTATTCAATAATGTCCACCGCTCCTGAAAAAGTTAACCATACAATTTAATTTTTACAATTTATTTTTCATTGAAAATTTTCCATTGGTTATTTTACCATTCTTATTTAGCCTTAAAATCTTTGATTTACAAATCAGTTTTTTCACTTGTTTATCATAAAAATACTCACCTCAACAGAAAATGTAAACGTAATGCTAAAATCATCCTAAAGTCGTTTATTCGACACATTTTCCTACGTTTTTTTTCGATATTTGCGAACTGCCTATTTCCATCACTATTTATAAAAATTCGTTATACTTCACCACGATTATCGTTTATCGTCAAACAAAAGAACTCAAATAATAACGTCTGTTATTGCCGAATCCATAATAACAGACATGAAACGCCCTCTAAATACGAAGCAGTACATTGAATCCTCCCTTACCGACTTACACAGTTAGTTGTTTCCGCAGAGGCAGATGGCGCAGTCAGTCTCCAAACCATTTTACATAATGAGTTCGGAGTACTTCATCTTCGAGCAAATATATATTTGTTTCTGTTTATATCAACAAGCAGCCATCAGTTCGTAGAATAATTGTGCCGATCAAAATATTGTAATTATCTATACATACTTACATAGAGTTCTTCGAATGCTGAAAAAAAATTTCAAATCAGTTTAGACATTTCTACCGATATTACATCTTCAGTCTTCTCTAACAATATTCTGTTTACATTTCAGCGAACAACGTTTAGAGGTTATCTTTATTTCTACACTTTTTACAACAAAAAATCGTACATCATGTCTGACGGTGAGTTCCCAATCCTTTATAATATAAAAACATAATATTATAACAAAGGTAAAAATATTTTGTATTAAAATATTTTGCATTATTTTTTATTATTCAAAATAATTCAAATGACAGTAAAATGTAAAAGTTTTAGTAATTAACCCGTAAGTGGGCTTTTCTTAACGCGTGTCGGTCTTTTCGACCGACCGAAAAAGAAACTCACATGTAAACAATGGAAAGTAAATAAAGACAAAAGATTATGCGCGCCTACTCCCGGGTTAAACAAAATATCAGGAATGTTCGTTTAATAAAAATCAAATAACATAAATTATTTGAATTTTCTGTTATAACTGTGGTGAAATTTCATCATAATTATCTTAATTGTCATCAGTAACTTAGCATAGTTCAATTTCTGTTAGAAGAATTCATACGGCGTAGGCTATTAATCGATGGAGATGGTACTGGAGATGATAGGAGGATAAGCACTATGCTGAGGGCGTTTATAAAATTAGTTGACGGTCCTGATGACGATCCTACGGAAATTCAAAAAACACTGATCCAGTTGGCCCACTGCGAATATGCACAGCGGAAGTCGAGGTTTGTTTCTGCAATGAGTCAAGAGGAGCTGAATCATTATGAGACATTGTCCAAGCAAATTGAGGTTGAAATTGAAGAAGCAAAAAAAGATATTGAAAAAACAAAACTGGAATTAAGAGAAGCCAAACAAGTTCGCAAGAATAGGATAGAGTATGATGTTTTAGCAAAAGTTATCAACGAACAACCAGATCGGTTAGAAACAAACAAAAAGTTGGATACTCTACGCCAAGAACTGGACAAATTGAAGGTACAATTAATTTATTTAATGATGTAATCATACTTGTATTTCAAATTCTGTTATATCAATGATAACAAATGGAAATCATAGTCTATTGATTTTTAAAATTCAGGTTATCTTACATAAATAATTTTTTAATTGTTTTTAATTGTTTTTCTGAAAGTAAATACATAATTTGTTTTTAATTTTATTTAATTTATTTGTTTTTGTAATGTTACAGGAGAAATCAGAACAAATAAGGAACAAACTAGAAATGCGGCGGAAACAGTTCCATGTTCTTATTTCGTCGATTCATTCCTTGGAAGAGATGCTGAACGAATGTGACGAAGACATCATGGATGTTAGTCTTGAGAATTACGAAGGAGATGTTCCTATGTCACCCCAAGCCACATAGTCCGGTACCAAGTCATACAATTTTGAAACAAAAGTTGACAAAAATGGAAACGGCTCTTTGCAGTCTACTGATTAAGTAGGAGCAATGCAATGGCACTTAACTTTTCTAGGAAACTTGCTTAAAACAATTGTGATAAATTTTGTAAATGACAATCTTCTTACAATTGGAATCATAATTAAGGGGGTTTTCAGTGTTTTTTCGTCATTTTTTCACCAATTTTCATAATTTGTTTTACAATAAACATTAGTAAAGTAAAATAAAAAAAAGGAAAATTAGTGCAAGTCAAAAAATAAGTAAAAATTTCAGCTTTTAAATAGCTGTTCAACTAAAGTATATTGAATAATGATAATAAAATTATCATTATTCAATTTCAAGAATAAGGGATTAGTAAAAGATATAAATGAATCGGTGGATTAGAGCTGTAGAAATTTTGGAATTATGCAAAATGCTCTTTCTTTAAATTTACTGCCCTGAGGAAAAATCAAGTTAAACATTTTTTTTACTACTTTATTCAAAAAAACCTAAAAAAAGCTGCAACTTATATTGCTTCCAAAAAATTGTAAAAACTCATGAAAGAAAACGAAAAACCTCTTAAGGTAATGCAAAAAGTATAGGTACCTTACAAAAAATAGTTCCAATAGAATAATTAAGCTATGCCAAACGTCGCCAATACAGAAAAATGTGTAATATAAAAAATGCGAGTCCAAGTATATTTATACTTGTCGTATTATTTATATAAATAAATTGTTCATTTTGTAAATCCTGTCTTGTCATATCTCCCCACAACAAATTTCTTAGTAAAATTCACTGAAAGTGACGTATTATTTTGTTAATTTTATTTATTTACAATGTTCTAAGCCATAGTGATACAATGGGGTTTCAAATGACAGCGGTTTTGGAGATATATACATTCCTTGCACAAAATTATAATTAACGAGGAATGATAAGGATGAAGCTAGTGAAGAATGAAAATAACAATTTTACGTAATATTACGGTGTGTTTTATTAAAAAATATAGTTACAATAAATTCTACTACGTCAGTTCTCCACAAGACGATATAACAACTTTCTGAGAAGGCGTGCCTCCTTTTGTTCCAAACTTCTCAATCTTTTTCAACACATCCAATCCACTAAGAACATGTCCAAAAACGACATGTTTATTATCCAACCATTCGGTTTTCGCTGTCGTCAGGAAAAACTGAGATCCATTCGAATTTGGGCCACTGTTCGCCATTGACAATGTCCCAGGTCCAGTGTGTTTCAACTCGAAATTCTCATCGTCAAACTTCTTTCCATAAATTGATTTTCCGCCAGTTCCATTGTGATTCGTAAAATCCCCTCCTTGACACATCTGAATACACAAAATAAAATGCATATATAGTACTTAATCCATTATAGTATAAAACACTGAGTAATGTTACTATAACGAATAAAAAATACCCACAAAATCGGGAATAATTCTGTGCAAAATGCTTCCTTGATATCCATATCCCTTTTCGTGTGTGCACAAACACCTGAAATTCTCAGCAGTCTTTGGTACGATGTCTGCTCTCAGCATCATAATAATACGTCCAACTTCCTGTTTGCCTATGCTTATGTCGAAGTAGACTTGGGGATTTTGTTTGCCCTTCTTTGTTTTCGTTGTGTCTTCTGTAGCAGTGTCATCGCCTTTCTTAATAGTTTCTCCAGCATGTTCTTGCAACCAAGCATCGTCTGCCCAAACAGGCTTTGAGGAGCCTTCTTTGATTTTTTGTGGTTTTGCTATGTTTACTCTGATAGTTCTTCCAAACAGTTCTGAATCATTCTGTAAATGTATATAGATGATATTAGGTCAAACAATAAAACAATAAGAATACAATTTTTGTTTAAAAAAATCAAATTGCCTTTCGTTAAGTTAATTCACGAGAAAAGTTACATGAGATGGGTTAGTTTATTTCTCCGTATTTTTGTAAAAATTAATTTCTTGTAGATTGTTTAATAAGTTTTTGATTTAATAATATTGTTGGTGGAACATATACAGACTTATTTTTATAATAAGCATATCTCTAATGTTTGTTTAGCATTTTTAAAATGAGAAAAATCAGGTCAAACTTTTGTCAAATGATTTGTTTTATAGAATCATATTTTAAACTGGTACTATTAATTAAGTTAATGAAAAAGACTCTAATTCCTGACTTTAGCGATGACATATCACCTTAAATTAATTTATGAGTGAATTTATCTCTTACTGTAAAAATAGGTCCATTTTCATAATTTTAATAGGAAATTTTGAGCCAAGAACGTTGCTAAGATTTTTTTATTGGAGCCAACAAAAGCATACTCAGTCAATAAATGAACTTACAAATTCAAATAATAAAAAATGTTAAGTTTACCATATTATCTATAGCTTCAGCCGCATCTTCTGCAGATTCAAACTCAATGAATGCAAACCCTCTATGTTTCTCAGATTCATAATCCAGTGGTATTTGTACATCAATTACCTCTCCAAAAGGTATAAAAGCTGCATGTAAAACTTTTTCATCGACTTCTTCTGACAAACCTCCTGCAGAGAATTAAATGTTGAAAAATTATAAGCAACATAATAGACTTCGCCTTTCTATTGCTATACACTGTATTACACAATGATACGTGCATTAAAAAATATCTTTATAGTAATTTGAAACAAGGTCAACAAGTTTTGCTAAAAAATATTTATAAGAAATACACAATTGCACTTTATTTTGAAATAGAGGTTATGTTCATTGTAAACAGAGCTTTTAATGCAGTACTTACCCACATATATCGTTCGTTTGGCGTTGTTACTCATATCGAGGTTTTGTTATTCAATTTCAGGCCGAATAATATGTCACAAATTGCGTTACTTTAATTTAAAACTTGATTAGCTTTGATAAATTTGTAAATAACATGACTTGGAGACAGCAATGTAAACTCATTCAAAAGTCAATTGAAGTATGACATAAGATTGTGACACTAGCGCTGCTTTTCTGGCGGGAAATTTGAAAACGTTTTTTAGAAATCGATAAAGTAACAAAGTAGGCAAAATGAATATTTGATTATTTCCTTACAAAAAATTATCTTCAAAATTTATATTGCAACTATTGCAATTTTTTATTAACAACAAAGATTTTTTTTCTAATTGGGAAAATTTAGTTTCAATTCAAGGACAAGGATCAAAATGGATTAAAACAATATTCTAATTAAAGATGTTTAAAAACTTTAAGCACTTATAAAACACTTTATAATTCCATATATTTTACAAATCCCATGGTAAAAAACATAATATATACATTGTAAACAAAACTCTTATCTTTTCCCTACTTATGTTTCATGACCTCGTGCCTCCTAAGGTATCTCTTCTGTCCAAACCGGGCCCCACATTTATCACACCCAAATGGCTTCTCCTCAGAATGGATCCTCCTATGTCTCGTCAAGTCGCTTTTCACTCCAAACGCTTTCCCACAAACCTCACACGTATGGTTCTTCTCTCCAGTGTGGATTGTCAAATGTCCCAGCATATGCTGCTTCCATCTAAACCCCTTCTTACAGAAGTTGCACTTGAAGGGATAGTCCGCACTGTGGGTCTTCCTGTGTATATACAGAGACGCCTTCGCCTTGAATGTTTTCCCACAAGAATCGCAGACATAAGGTCGTTCCCCAGTGTGGATCCTCCTATGGTCTTCCATGGCCGTCTTCATGGCGAAACTTCTGCCACAGAGGTCGCAAGAGTGATTTTTCACTCCTCCATGAACATGCTTCAAGTGGTAGTACAGACTTCCGGTTTGGCCAAACTGTTTTCCACATATGTGGCAGGTCAACTGCATTTCGCCACTGTGGTTCTGAAGATGGTATCTGTGGCTGTCCTTTGTTCGGAAGTTTTTGTCGCATTGTCGGCAATGGAAGACCTTTGAGTCTGCTGATTTTTGGAGGTTTGGAAGATCACTTTCTGAGTTTGGAGGACTGAAGACAGCTGGATTGGGTGGAAGATTGCTGTTGGAATTGGATGAAACTTGATTGAGAGTCTCAGTGTAAGCTTGGAGAAAATGGTTGTAAGCTTTGCGGAAGTCGTTGAAGATCCGATGAATTTGGGATTGAAACCTGGAAAAGACAGTTACGTGTGTATTGCTGAGAAGAGAACTGGAAGGGGTTCGGGTCTTTGGTGGATGAGGAAGAAATAAATTTAGAGATAGTCTGAATTTGTATGTTTATTCACTTGACGAATTTTATTTGTATAAAGTAGAAGTCGCCCATTGCGGAGGTTAGAAGTTGTACTTCTATTTAGGATAAGTATCTACATCACAATGCTTCTGGCTGATGAAGTCGGTGACATTGGAACGTAATTATTTCACTTAGTATCACAATATTATCCTACAATTGTCTACAATTGTAGACCGAAAATCAGCATTTCTTTATACAACCTAAAATAATAGAACGTATCTTCAGTCTCAGAACTCATTACCCAGCTTATTGTCTTACAACGTAAATACAAAAATAATTCCCGTTTGTGCATCAGTCGATTCAAACATTCAAATGGAACCAAAAGTTGATTTCATACTACAGATTTGATTTTCTCATTATCGCTCATCTCCTTTATCGCTATGTACATTTTTACAATGGTTTTGCAGATACCGTTTCTGGTTAAATGTTTTATGGCAATCCGAGCAAACGTACGACTTATCCTCATTATGGACACTCATATGCCTAATTATACTCCCACGGCTGCTGAAAGCTTTAAGACATTTGTCGCAAATGAATAGCTTCTCCCCAGTATGAACTGTTCTATGCTTTTCGAGGTCTAGTCTTCGAGTAAAATGGCGATCGCAGATGGAACAGCTGAATGGCCAATTCCTTGAATGGAATCGTTCATGGATATAGAGTGAAGCTCTCTGCTTGAACGATTTTCCACAGATATTGCAGACGTAGGGTCTTTCTTCACTATGGGTCCTAATGTGTTCATCCCTTGCGACCTTCGTGGCAAAACGACTGGTGCACTGGTTGCAACAGTACTTTTTTACTTTCACGTGAACTTCCTGCACGTGCCTTCTGAGACTTGACTTGGTTTGGAATGTCTTCGAGCAAATGTCGCAGGTGTGGAAGATGAGTCGAGTGTGTATGTTTCGGTGAATGAGGAAGTTGTACGAGGTGGAGAGGATCTTGTGACAGTCGCGACATCTGTATTTCACGACTCCTTCAACGATAATCCTCGAATCATTCGCGTCAGCTTGCTGATCCGCAGTTCGCTTGGATTTTCTTGCAGTCTTTCTGGTTGCTTTGCTTTTAATCGACTGGTATCCGTGGCTGGAAGTATCTACGTCAGAAGTCCACTTTACTTCTACTTCGTACTCATCCTTACAAGGAATGTTATTTTTGGCAGTTGATCTGGATAATTGACCTTCTGGAGGTGATTTTACGTTCGAGTCATGTCGATACCTGCAAGGAAACTTTCGCGAATTAAACTATTTTCATATCAGAAGGTACTATATCTTGTTTGGGAGGTATCTCGAAGAGGAAATGGTTGGTCTTCAATGACATGATAGTAATCGAGAATATACCCTGACACTTCCTCGTATCTTATCATCTTTTGAAATAATTATGGTTCGCTTAATGAACTCTCATCAATCGCTGTGGTTTAACTTCCTATGATTAACCAAGTATCTCTTCTGCCGAAAAGCTGAGTCGCAGTCTGCACACTGCCATGGCTTCTCATCAAAGTGTACCAGTCTATGCCTCTTCAGCTCATACTTAATTCTAAACCTCCTCTGACAGATGTCGCAAGCATACGGTTTTTCTCCAGTGTGTTTCGTGATGTGTACCGTGAGTGGTGGCTTCGTTCGGAAGCCCTGGTTGCAATAGGAACACTTGAAGGGAAAATGGTCTGTATGTGTGCGATTGTGCACAAACAACGACGCCTTCTGCTTAAATGACTTCCCACATATATTACACACGTAAGGTCGTTCCCCGGTGTGTATTCGTCTATGATCCTCAGCGTTTCGCTTGGTTGAGAACATTCGTCCACAGATGTCGCACGGGAAGTTCTTGATCCCTGCATGGGTCTCCTTGAGGTGTCTTGCCAGACCCTGGTTCACGCGGAATTGTTTGCCACATAGGTGGCAGGTGAAGGGTCTTTCGCCAGTGTGGATGCGCATGTGCCAGGAGAACGTGTAGGGCGAGTGCAGATTTTTACCGCATTCGGAGCAGTGGTAGTACGTTTTCCCGTCGATTTCCATTTTAGCATTTGCGACGTCTTCTTTTTCGGCGGCCCGTTGTTCTTTGGCACCTTTTTTGTTATCGGGGTGCATTTCTGAACAGTGTGTTGCCAGCGCCCTCTTGCCATTTGCCACGAAGTCGTCACAATAGATGCACCGGTATGGCTCGAGTTTTTTCCGCTTGGGAACTACTGTTGCGGTGTTAATGTCCTTGATATTGTCTGGGTTGGCATCTGGTGATTTTGGGTTGGTGTCATGTTCCGAAGGATCCGACGTCTTGTTGAGGATATGGTTATGGCTGGTAGTTTTGTGGCGTTTCAGAAGAATCATTCGGGAGAAGGTTTGGTCGCAGAGGTTGCAATGGTACGCATTTGTGTGTGCCTTCGAGATGATTTCGTTTGAAGGTATTATGTCACCATTTGTATCGGACAATGGGTTTCCAGATGTAACGCCAGTCTGAGGCATTCTATATTCCATTAACAACTTCATCTTAGATATTCTGGACCTGGAAAACAGTAAACGTAGAATCTTTGAATGTTGGTTGCTTCTTGCTTGGATCTTGTGATGTACCCGGTGGTCTGTCAGAGAGGTTGAGGTGGGAAAGCTAGAGTGTTAGTAAGATGTCGTGTCATTAGTTCTAGGCCAGAGAAGGTCAAGATCTATAGATTGTATGATCCAACTCTGGGGATGTAGCTGATAAATGAACGTTAGTCTTCATTTAATGGCACGGTAGACAATAATTTCAAACGATGACTTTTGTCTCATGGACCTAAATATTCAGACTTGATGTAGAAACATTTCAAACATTCGGATTTAAAATCACTCAACCAAAGACTCATTACAAAACTTGTGCTATCTAAACCACATACATTTCCAAATACCACATTCTCTCAAGATCGTCGCATTGAAGATAATTTATCTTGGTAAAAGAGGTCTCGCCAAATTGCATGCTTAGTTTCTATATAAAATTTCTTATTAGCCTAAAGATAATTTACCATATCGAAGAAGTGTTATTGTTTAAATATAATCATCATTGACTAACCACTTTAACCAAGGTAAAGTCATATTCATACATATCTCCCACCATCTTAGTTTCATCTCAATTGTCGACTTTAATCTTTAATCTCAACCATCCAACCAATCTTCGACTATTGCGCCTCCCCATTACTCTTCGCAACATCCGCATGCCTGCTCTTAATATGACTGTTCAGATATCGTCTCTGCCTAAACGCCAGTCCACACAAGCTACAAGTAAACGGCTTCTCCTTCGAATGCACCAGCTTATGTCTAACCAGCTCCGACTTGACCCTAAACCTTTTGGCACATATGTCACATGGATAGTTCTTCTCCCCAGTATGCGTCGTCACATGTGCCAACATCTCGTGCCTGCGCCGGAACTTTTTGCTACAATACGTGCACGGATGAGGAAAGTCATCCGTATGTAACTTGCTATGGATATACAACGACGCCTTGGATTTGAAGGTCTTCCCGCAACTGTCGCAAACATAGGGTCTTTCTCCAGTATGGGTTCTTCGATGGTCATCTCTGGTCGCCTTGGAAGCGAAACTGTTCCCACAGAGGTCGCACGCGAAATTTTTTAATTTAGCATGCACATCCTTCAAGTGTCTAGACAGGCCTCCAGAGTCTCGGAACTGTTTACCGCATACGTGGCAGGTGAAGGGTCGCTCGTCTTTGTGGATTCGCATGTGCCTTAGAAAGGAGTCCTTGAGTTTGAAGGCGCGTCCGCAATCCTGACAACGGAAAGTCTCGTTGTTTTCCGGACAGGCTCGACGGGGGTTCTTGGTCTGCGGAGCCTTTTCTTGGGCCTCCGACTGGGATTCAGAGGGCGACCCTGGAGAGTCGCCTTGAGCCTTCTCTAGTTGTGGCTTGGATCTATCAGTCTCCAGATTTGTTGAGGTGGGACAGGTTTCGGGCTGGATCATCGTGAACCAGACTGCGGATTCCGCGGTCTCCGACTCGGATTTGCCCGAGACGCTGGTCGGTTTACGAACCAGCTTCCAGTTAATGTTTTGCATTTCTAGATACACTTTAAACGGCGTCTGGGCCTTGCCGGACCTGCAAAACAGTCGAAACTTGACCCCTGAATATCTCTTCGGGCGGTGAAGACAACGTCCAACTCGGCTTGCACGACTAGGCGACGTGATTTTAGCTTTTGCGCATTATTTAGGGGGTATAAAAGTAGGGTTTGGGTTGTGAGGTTTTCGGAGTGAGAAATTCTGTTCAGGGAGATAAGATGGATGTAGATTGGTGATGAGTAGAGTGCAAGAAGTGTGGGTGTTATAGTGGCTGTTATAATATGTGCTATGAGTACCTGTCGGGTTCGTTTGACTCCGATTCGTTTTCATCCTTGTCCACTGTGGTTTCTTTGGGGGTTTCACGTTGCTAAAAATTTAGGAAATTAGTTAGTCTGGAATGGTTTGTGGAATGTAAAAGTGAAGGTCAAAGAATACCTCTGGGGGTAATTCATTGTCGCCTGTCCAGTTTTCATCCACGGATTCCTTTATTGCATTCTCAGTGGTCGAATTCACAGTTGAAAGACGCTAAAATGAGGTTTGAAATTTCGTTTAGTTTCTGTGTTAAAGTAAGTGATTGCAATTAGCTTCGAGTAATTATTGTGTACATACAGATTGCTTTTCTTCATACTCAGTCTGCATTTGGAGAAGCTTGCTTTGAGCAGTTAGACATCCCTCTGATAAATCGTGCCAGGCTAATATCGTTGCAGCGCAATGGTAACACACTTGTAAAGGCAGATTATCAGTTTCTGACACCTGTTGATAAAAAGATAAGCAATTGTAAATTTCAGTCTAATGATTATTTCACTGAAAAAAATTAGAGTAAGAACAACTCTTTTTTGAGTAAAAAATTTGTTTTTACTCTTTTTGAGAAAAGAGTAAAAGAGTTGGATCAACTTTTACTCTATTTCAACTCGAAAATCGAGATGTTTATTCTGATTTTTTTTCTCAGTGTTGGATAAAACATAATACACAAAAGATTAACTATATAGGTACTCACTCGGATAGGTAAATATTTATGGATTTTGTCAACTAGAAGGTGTTCAGGATCTTCATTTTGGAAGATTGGAATCAAGTGGTTATTCGTTGTAGCACAAATTCGACACATTTGCGACCAAGGTAAATCACTCTCTAAGGTCGCTGATGGCAATTTCGTGACATTTTTGTCCCTCTCTTCAACGTTTGTCACCAAAAAGTATGCGTTCACCTCCGCCATATTATTTCTGTTTGCATCCTTCTCAACTATTGCATCGACGTTTTGGGTTAGACCAGATTCCTCGCCTGAGGCGACGAGCATTGTTGAATTTTCTGGATCCATGGTTGGCTTTTAGTTCATAGTAGTTTTCTTCATCGAAATACTGAAAATAGTAAAAATATGTCATACCTGTTCTTAAAAATGATTTCGTTTCTTATGTTAAATGATACTTATTTTCAGAAAAAAGAATAATTATTTACATTATTATATTTATGAATCAGATTTTTTGAAAGATCATTAAAATATACAGATCACAAGTAGCACATAATTAAAATATATGAAAATATTTGAAACTAATATTTAAAAAGATTGCAAAAATATACAAGTCATAGGTCAAATCCCTAGTGAAAGTAGAAATATATTATTCATATAGGACGCACATATTCCCAATACATTCCCAATACATTCTCAATATATTCCCAATATATTCCCAATATATTCCCAATTCTTGCAATATATTGAGAACATATTATAATTTTTGCAATATATTAGGAATATATTTCTAATTATTGACATATATTGCGAATATATTTATAATTGCTGAAATATATTGGGAATATATGTTTCCTATATGGCCAATATATTTCTACATTTACTTGGGATCGCATGAAGGATTTGTCTTAAACTCTAATCACTATCACTTAGTATCGATTATTGTAATTCAAGTACGGTTGCTACTTACTCATTTCCATTCCAATTGATGTGTCTGGGATCTGATGTATCGGGGATACATTCATCTCGCTCAGGTTCCTGCTTTTAAATCTCACTCGAAACTGGCAAGATAACTACCAGTTTAGTCTAGATAAAGCGGCGTCAATCGGCGTCACGTTACTTTAGATTTGAGAAAGCTCTTATTACTGGTCCCTTATGTGTATGTAGACGCTCCTTTTCAGCTCTGCAGCGTAGTTCGAACTAAGCCTTGAAGGTGCCGTTGTGGTAGAAATAAGTCATTACGATTTTTCGGGGAAAGACCACCGTCGATTCCTATCTTATCGACAGTGAGATATACCTACAATGGTGAAGAAGAAATCTTTTATTATGCTAAAAATATTTAATGGAATATAATTTAAGGTCATGTCGAAAGCGAAATTACCGACATTACAGATTTCTCAAAATGCAGCTAAATAACACAACGAATAATC
>JABFPB010005832.1:0-12790 GCA_022817645.1 Ceratoteleas bidentatus
GGGGACTAATACATGGGGAATATATGTTTCCTATACGACCAGTATACTCCTACTAGGGAATTCATTGAAATTGATCCCCAGTAAAAAAACATATATGACAAATATATTTCTAATATATGTCCAATATATGGCAATATATAAAAATATACTGCCATATATTGCGTCAATATATTTTCAATATATTTTCCATATATTTTCAATATATTTTCAATATATTTTCCATATATTTTCAATATATTTTCAATATATTTTCAATATATTTTCCATATATTTTCAATATAATGAAAATATATGGCGCCAATATATTTCTAATAAATTGCCATTTAACATATATTGGCAATATGTCGCCGATATATTTCCGATGTAATTCCACTATGTTTTTCGTAAATATATATTGCTATATACTGCACCAATATATTGAAAATATATTTCCATTATACTGAAATATATTGAAAATATATGGAAAATATATTGAAAATATATTGTTGCAGTATATGGCAATATATCAAAATATATCGGGAATATATTGCGCCAATATAATGTCAATATATTTTCATTTTCACCAGGGATTTAAAGCATCCAAAGAATGGTCCTCAAGTTTCTTCTTATCAAAAAACTCAGTCTGCCGGAAACTTCGTCCTATTCTGTAAACACTTCCACTTGATATATCGCCTCACCCCTCCCAAACCCCATCCTAATCTCCCCAAAATGTCCCTCCCCTCACTTCCCCTCCCCTCTTCCCCCTCGCGATGAAAAAGCCGATCTGAAATATCTGAACCGTTGCTTAGCCTTCGCCGCGAGTCGGCCGTGCGGCTCGCAGACTTGAGCCACGGTAATGAATCATTCCGAGTCCCACCCTCGTCCCAGCGAAGCCGCTTTTCACCCACACATGCATCGCCGACGCTCCGTTGCCGTCCGTCGCCGAGGCAGCTACTTGTCCACGAGTAGGGTGGCGCCGATAAGTCGATAATGTCTCGGGAATGGCTGCAGGAGGAAGTGGTTCCCCGGCGTGCAGACGCCCGCAAGAGATTCGCCTTTTTCGACGACCAGACCATCCCAGTCGTGAGTCCCACACGAAAAAGAAAAAAAAGAAATATTCTTCTGTGTTTTACGTGTTTGCAATTTTCCATTTTCTGTTTTTTTCTTAGATTGATTGCTCTTAAGTTGCACTGATCTTGGCTGGCTTCGTATTGTGCTGAGCTTGTGTTTGTCGATAATCGAGCCCGGTCGGAACCGCTCGGACGGGCTCGGCTATTTTTCCGTCCGCGCGTGCGAGAGGCGGATTCGTTTGAGCCGCTTTGTCTGAGAAACGGGAGTACAGCCCTGGGGAGAGGAAACGCTCCGAGGGGAATCCCCGGACGTTTCTGGAGTTATTTGGGAGGGAGAGGTGGGGTGTTTGGGGGCGCTGGGAATCCCCGTGGAATTTTGTCGAAGATTGATCAGTGGTTGATCGGAAAGATTTTATCATTTTTGGTGAAGTGAGAATGATTGCGATTTAATCATAATGCAATTATTGATCTAATCAGTTTACATCTTCAGTTTTGGGATGATCAACTGTAGGTCAATATTTTACAAATCATTTTCTATGAAATTTCCCATATTTGCAGTAATTTTACCATACCATGCAGTAATCTCGGTGTTTATAGTGGTTTCTAAGAAAAGTTGCTACTTCGAACACAATTTTCTATGATATTTTTTCGTAAACCATCAATCATAATTTATTACAGCATCTTGGAAAAGTTCGTCAATGTTACAATTATTTGTTCGCAAATAGTAGGGATATCTCTATATGGTATAAGCAAATTTATTGTACGCCTAGGAAATTTTAATAGAACATTTTTCTCAGAGGACCTGCAGAGGAAATATTATATTCCAATGTAGCCTTGGGAAATATATTGAAGTTCCCAAGATTTTGAGATATTTTATATTGTTATTTTCCTCTATGTCTTAATAATTACAGTGGTAAAATTTACTGTAATTATAGAAAGGCTTCAGTAAAGTGTCCTGGGGATCTTGAAATACGTTTTTGCTATTAGAGAAGTTGTAATTTCAGATGGAGAAAGTGACCTTTAAAAATGAGTTCCTTTGCTGGTACCTCAAAAACTGTGATAAATGTGGATACTGTTGTCAGACAGTAATCGTTCAAATTGGAATTGGGTATCTTATTTGTACCAAAAAATTTAAACTATGTGATGGATGTTGTAATTTTACACGATAGTATCTAATTTTAGTGTATTTTTAGAAGTCCTCACTTATTAAATTTTTCTATTTAGACGTTGTAGTTGTAGATGAAATATAGTTTGCACAGATGTTATAGCATTTTTATTAGGTGTGTGATGCTTGTGTTGTTAAATAGTTTGTATTTTAAACATATGTGTATTTAAAAAAATATCTATTGTAATTTTATACTAATATAAAATTGAATTAGAAAATTCCAATAAAAGTCCCACTTTTTCAGCTCCAATTAAAACGAATTACCTCCTTAAACGACATTTTAATATCCCAATTATAGACAACTTTCGATTCAATAAACTCAACGACTCGTCGCAATTAAATTGACATTACTCATCTGAATTATTTCGCACATAAAAATAATGTTGACCCAATTACCCGACTGATCCATTCGAAGACTTCTTCAACTTGATATCTCTCAACTCAACCATGTCACCCAGAAAAAATGTCGTAACTACAATCACTAAAACCGCAATCACAACTCCTTTAAATCCGTCATAACCCACAAACAAAAGACGTTTTTAAAACCTCTCCGAAAGTCCCATTTTCAAATCCTTCAAACTGCATCGAAGATTTGTCCGAAAAGTAAAGTTCCCCATTTGTGTGGTTCCTTTTCCCCAACATCGATGTCAATTTTTTTACCAGTGGAAACATTGTTTTTCTATGCCGCGGATCGTCATCCAAACTTTGCAACTGATTTATTCTCGAACAAATGTTTCGTAATCCCAACATGACGTTACGCGGCCATCGGCCGATCACAATGCAAATCACGTATTTTTCAATTGCAGTGTCCCACGAGGCCCATTCGACTGGAGGAATTGAAACCGACTTCGACTATTATCATAACTGGCTACATACCAATTAACGCCATTAGGTATGACGATCTCTTTTTATTCTATATTTAGCTACCGGAAGCTATTTGAAGAACGCGCAACAGCCATACCTCAAACTGTGCAAACAAGACAAAACAATTTCGTATCCATTCATCGCATGTGTTAACTGGTGAACCAGAAAATGTAACATCTTTCATTGCGAGAAGCAAACAGAAATTGGCAACCGAACGAAAAAATGAAAGTCATGCAATTTTCAAACTGCGGTCTTTCGAATCCTACGTAGTCAGGGTCGAACAAGAGAGAAGACAAAAGACAGTTTGACGTTTGGCATTTGGGGCGAAGGGCAGTCCTGATTCGCATTTGGCCTGTTTAGGTTCGCGATAAATTTTGTATGCAAAACCCCGGGGTGCATCGCGTTCCACTTCAACCCGAGGCTCGACAGGTCCTACATCGTTCGAAATTCGAAGGTTAAGAATTCCTGGCAGAATGAGGAGACCCAGTCGCCGTCCGGTCCGAATGGATTCGTCTTCAAGAGGAACTCCTATTTCCATCTGATGATCTTCTGTACCATCCACGATTTTCAAGTTCGTTAGATTTCATTCATTATTTGGCGATTATTAATATCCATTGATTGGTGAAATTTCTAAGTTAATGGCAATAAGTCTCTAGAAGTTAATGGCAGCTTAAGATTAGACGTTTTCTAAATTGAGAAAAACTTTAATAGATCTATTTCCAAATGGGTCATTGTCTAATTGAACCGAAATTTATCCAAATAGGTTGCTGTGGATGGCGAGCACTTTTGCTCGTTTTGGTACAGGGTGCCATTACAGGAAATAGAATCACTCTTCATCGACGGTGATGTGGAAGACACGAAGGTCCGCCAAACGAACCTCTACGTCTACCCAGATCCCAAAATTTGCAGGCCTCTAAGGTCCTACCTCCTGGCGGAAGATCGGCCACTTCAGACAAATCTCGTAAGACTGCTGCCTTCCACCAATATGCTTCCCACTGTTCCCCTGAGCTTTCGAAGCAATTTCTCAATTGGCTTTCGTTTTTGTTTCAGAATCTACCACTGATTATAGACATTCCAGAGCATTTTCCACAAGGCAGTCGTTTGTTCATCAATGGCAGACTGAAACTGTTGCCCCATTCGTGAGTAAATTATGTTTGGATATATATCGATGATGTCACGATTGGTAAGATAAAAATGGAAACCGGATTTCAGGTTCGTGGTAAACCTGCAGAAAAGCAAGGCGACGTACCCCCATCCAGCCGTCGCGTTGCATTTGAACCCGAGGTTCCACTTCGGAAGCCATCCAACATGCGTCGTTATGAACAGTTGGATGAATGGCACGTGGGGTAACGAGGAGCGACACGAGGGACCCTTGTCTTGGATGCCGGGCCGCAAGTTTCTATTAACGTAATACTTTAAGAAGGTCCATGACCGAATCGGTAGTCGTCGGTAAAAAGGAAGTGATACACATGTTTCGTAATTGCACACAGGAAGTTTGGCAATTTGCTAGCCGCGTGACTAATCCCATCGACTTTACCGATTCGGTTCTTTGATAATATATCTCCTGAAAGAAAACACTATGTTGGAGTTGGTGAAGGACGATTTCTATAGATACTATTTTCCCTCTAGTATCTATAGAATCTATAGAGGGATTCTATAGATACTAGAATCCCTCTTCCCACTATCCCCAAAACCTAAACCAGTACCTTCCAAATTCTGAGCAATTGTCTCTAAATTCTGAACTTCTTCTTCCTCTTTCAATTAGTACTGTCCCCAAATCGAAACCCACACCTCAAAGTTCTGAATTCCTCTCTTCCTTCTCAGTTCACCAACCCCAAAAACAACTTTCCTCTAAACCAAACTCATATATCTCGATGTTTCAGAATCCGCTGCGAGTACGAAGGCTACACCCTCTGGCTCGGCAGCAAGTTGGTTTTGGAGTTCAAGCACAGGATGGACCCAGCCATAATTGACACCCTGAGGATATCCGGCGACCTAGTCCTGCACCAGATAGCGATCAAATACACTGACAGCTAAGCGCACCAGGCTCGCCTGCAGCCTGACCCACCCGAATTACCCAGAGCCAGCTCCTCGATGTTCGTAGCTTTGATGTGACTCAGCCACTGAGCCGAAATTCGTCGTCGACCACGAGGCGCTAGGAGCGACTTATTTTTGGACGCCTATACACGCAGTCGCGCGAACACCCAATATGAAATCATTAGAACTGTGGGCGCGACGAGCCCCCCTCCAAGCGGCCGCATAAACTCAGCAAGTCAAGGTTGATCGAGATTGGAATCTTCGCGACGTGGCGAAGTACTTTTTTATGTACATTTTTATTCTTTACCGACGATTAAGTCAAATGAGTCGTTCGGAGGGACGCGATTCGCGCCCACAGTCCAACTTAGGCAGTAGCCTGGCTGAGCGTAGAGTCGGTCGATGTCGTCGATACGTGTACCCACAGAGGAAACAGGAAATTTTGTACGCTTGTTCGTTTATTGTTCCGTAACTTTGGTCCTGCTACAGTTATAAATACTTGTACGTGTCTCCTCGCACGACTACGCTTGCTAATACTCGAGGGGTAATACTATGACGTGACAATAAAATATCGATGAGAATTTACAATGCAAAGGCTCTTCGATCGTGATACGAATGGTCGCGAATGGTCGAACGGGACGTGGAACCGATCGGTCTGAGGACCTCGCCCTGTTGCGTGCGGCGATTCGTCATACAAAAATAACTAGGACTTCTTTGACTTGGGACGGTTGGGCACTTTTAAGGCAGATCGTCTTGGAGGGTCGAGTTGCAGGAAGCTAGACTTTAAGCTCTTCCAAGTCAACCAATCAACTGAGAGTCGGAATCTGAGGAAGAGACAGAATTCCTGGTCTAACTACCGGAATTTGAGCATCAGACAGACCTACCATCGGTACCTCACAGCAAATAATCACAATTTCGCGCATACAGTACAAAATCTAGCTCTACAACGGAACTGGTGTTTGGAATGTATAAGTGTCTCTTTCAGTAGTTCCTTCCTTTCTCTAACGCTAATGACTTTACCTAGAGGTCATCTAGATTCTATCTGCTATGCCATCTAGACTCAACTAGCTTAATCTACCCCAATGGGTCACTTCCATATTGCCGATTCCGACTGAAAAACTGACTTCTCCAGAAACTAAAACCCTCCCACAAGTCGATCTCCTTAAAAGTGGGCAAACGTCAACGAAAATGGTCGAACGACAATTCGCCTTGGTGGACGTCTCACATGTACATGAGTGCCATGATGCTGAAGCTGGCGCAGAAGAAGAGGAAGGATATCCGGTCGATTACCGTGGCCAGGAGGATCCATTCCAGGTGCACGATGTTCTGGATGGGAATGATCATGTTCAGTCGGTCGCTGTCGTCGAAGTTGGTCGACGTCACACCGTCACTGTGGTTCTCATGGAGTTCCTGACCACAATTCGGTCGCTGGAACTTGATCTGTAAAATTTCAGAAATAAGCGGCTAATCTTACTTAAAGTTGTACATCGGTTGAATCAAATCAAAATATGTTTCATGCAGATTCTAGCGGTGGATCGAACAAAGCAACGTTGCTGCAACGTTACACAGATCAACATATTGTACATTTTTTTTTATTTTGATAAAATGTTGTAGACAAGCTGTACATTTTGCGAAAGGAAATCAAATTTTGCTCGACAGATTATTGTGAAGGTTTCGGGCTGAGTGGTACCGTTTTTATGAGATCCGAGACGCCGAGATAGGCGACGGGCGAGGTCAGCAATAGGTATTTGACTATCCTAGGGACTGACGCGTTGCACGTCTTCTTCGACATGTTTATCACGAGGACGGAGAGGATCAGCGAGATCGTTATCTGGTACAGGCAACCACTGTAGAAGCTTACTGAAATGTTCAAATGTTGGATGTGTTCTGTTAAGTCATGTTAAATGTAAGTTGTTAAAGAATTCCGTGTTGTTGGAGGATTAAAGTATTTTTATATGATATAGGGTCTTTTTTCGGTCTGATTACCCGCTCATTATAAATCATTTTTATAGACTTTGGGTTAGCTAGGAAGCTGTGAAGAGAAGAAAAATTTGAGAAGTATGATTTAATTACCAATAAGAGGAACACTGCTTCCAGTTGGCGGTACTTTGCTGCCCAAATAAATGAGTATTATGGTGACTATCAGTGCTGTACAACCTCCCAGCGTCAATTTCATTTCGCTCTGGGGTGGCAGCCAAAACGTAATTAACGTCAGGAAAACTATGGCTGAAATATACACCTTCCTTCATATCTTTTCATACATTGCCTTCCTAGATTGTTTCATTCGATCTTAAGTTAAAATTGTATTCTAAATAATTGTTTTTAATTCAAAACTAGATAATTTAAAATAAAAAATTAATGTTTTTTAAATCGAGTTAAGATTGGGCTTTATGGATTACCTTCTAGAAAATGTTTCATTCAATCATTCTGAAGAAGCGCAAATATTAAAAAATAGGTCGAATGAGGAAGTGAGTCAAGTGAAATTGGTTGTCAAAGTACTTACGTACAGTCGGTGTGAATATAAGGTTATAATATAGTAAGGCATTTCTTCGAATAGTTAAATTGAATACTAGACTGACGTATCCGTCCTCGCAGCACACAGGATGCTGTATGCTTCGATCCCTAGTCATCTCTATCAATTCCCACTCCGAGTTTTTGATCAGCAGATCATTTTGGAAATTGTGCAGCTGCGAAAATAATTCAAAATCAGCGCTAACCCATCTAAATTTTAATTTTACATTTTTTTAATTTGCTCGATCCTAATCTTAATTCTAATTTTTTAGGTAAAAAAATTTAGCGAGGCTCACATGAGGCTCATCTGTGTTTTCCCGTAGGCGTAGGTCTAATTGGTCACCTAAAAACATCCAGGAACCTAAGTGCAGGTCACAAAGTTGGGTGTCAAAAGGCCATAACCTTAAATTGAGGTTGCAAAACGCAAGGAAGTGTGATGGTGGAATCCAAAACACCGTTCCATCGTCGTAAACGAGACATTGGGTGTCTCCATAGTGTTCCACCATGCTTCCAGCGGCACTAAAATTTTCGGAGCAATTCCATGTTATTCCATTCTTGAAATTCAGTGGTAATTTCAGAAAGTACCTATGTCACGTGATTTATGAGTAATCAAATGAGGTATCAGAATGTCTGTATAATTTCTAAATTAGAATTCGTCACCCTCTATTCTGAGAGGAATCCAAACTGTTTCATATTAATACTTCTTCCATGATCAATGACCCATGAGTATCTGTTCATTATCAATTTTTTCTGAAAATCTTGGAAATACTCTGAATACTCTGAATACTCAGTTTCAATTTTGAGAGGTTTTCAGAGATTTTCAGAGTTATTCGGATGTTTTCAGAGATTTTCAGAGCATTTTTCAGAGATTTTCAGAGATTGTATTTCTACAAGGGGAAACCTTTTCGATCATTGTTCATAGTCAGACCCTTTTCTCAGCACCTAACTCTTCCAGACAGTAGTTTTGACAAAATAATTTCTCCTTAAATCACGTGAAATGGTCATTAAGCGGATAAAAATTGTCACTATGATGTATGCTCAAGTCGACTCATTTGCACCTGTTGTAAAGATAGATATCGGGCTGCCAAATTTCGTGACTACCTAGATACGTTTCTTGAAGGCCTCCATAATTCGACGAGTTCCACTTTAGCTTCTCGTCGGTCCACACCTAACAAAGTATTACGCAATTTTTAAGTACCGTCCGACGACTAAAATATTTCAATTAATTTCAATTAAAAAATGCATTTAGACGCACCATTTGCAGCCAAGCGTGCACCGAGAGAACCGACTTCATGTCATCCTGGAAATTGGCAGATATTGAGAAACGGTTTTTTAAATCATCTTTGCTTGCAATTCTATTTGCATTTGATTATTATTCGCGAAGAACAAAGGGATTGGGTTTCTGAGTTGCATCGAGCTGTGTGGGACATGAAAAATGCAACGTAACTACATTCATTATGAAAAGTCGATCGCTTACTAGTGACACGTGATGCACCATGATATCCACGGTAACCACAGTGGTGTTGTAGTGTTGCGCTGGTCGCGCATATTTGTCGTACTTTAGTAGCAGATCCTTTTTCAAACGATCTGTCCACGTTTCGTTCCATATCGGTTTATTCCACCCTAAAAAAATTAATTTCATTTTCTATAACACTTTTTTGGGAAAGATACCAAAAATGTTTTAAAATGAGATGTTTTTATGAAAAAGATACTACTGAAGTGTCGAAACGGAAATAACACATTTCCTGTGCAGGAATCCGAAAACGCGTTTTAGAGTTGTGGGTTTTTAGTTGCGTTGTCATATTTTTATGTACAGTTCGAATTTAGGATAGACTGAAATCTAAAATAAGGAATAAAATATTTTTGTTAAAAAAAGAGACATTAAAAAACAGATGAAAAATATCATTTCATTTTTACGAGAACTTCAGTGGTACAAAAGAATCATCTCAAACACTCTTCCAGAGATTTTAGACCAAACGTCATGGATTTTCGACGTTATTTCAAACTTCTTTAAAGATTATCAAAATATTTAAGAAATTTCATCGTTTTACATGCAAGAGAAATATAATATTTGATAGCTGTCTTATAGTCAATTTATTCTAAACAAAATGAACCTCTTCACTATATGTTCTAAATACTAGAAAAAAGAAATTATGTCTAATTCTACTCTTATTTTGTTGGAATGAAAATTCCAATAAAAAATGTATCTTAACATTTTTTTCGAACATTTGCAGATTTTGTTGCAAATAATGTAGTTGATTAATTTGTTCTAATGTATTAGTGCAAACCACGACATTTTCTAATGTTCAGAATTTGTTTAATTGATTCAACACATAATATTCATTTCATATATCAAGTAGGTTTTAAATTCATTTAATCGAATTGTTTAAACAAAATCGCAATAAAAATTAAATCATTCCCATCAGTGATTATTCAACACATTACCCCAACATAATTAAAAATACATCTCATGCAATCCTAAATGTTTCTTTGATTTCACCACAAATCCCATCCCTTCTAGAAATAAATACTCTGAAAAACTCTGAAAATTATTCTGAAAAACTCTGACAATTATTTTGAAAATCTCTGAAAAAGTCTGACAGTTCCAATTATGATAGAACTCACAGATTTTTCAGAAGTTTTTCAGAATTAAATTGCAGAGTCCGGAACAGAAAGTTCCTTTTGGATCAAAGCTTTTGGATCATTCTTAAATGTATAACAACTTTGGCCAAGTAGTTTAGCATTCTGGTTCACAAGTGACGGGTTCGAGTCCCACCTTAGACATTTTTTAATACTGGTATCAGACTTTATCGGAGATTTTCAGAACTTTTCACAGAGTTTCAGAGATTTTTCAGAGAATTACGGACTCTCTAATTGAAGTCTGAAACACTCTGAAAATCTCTGAAAATCTATCTGAATGACTTTTTCAACTGTCAGTCAGACAGATGTTCAGGAATTGTCATACTTTTTCAGTGATTTACAGAGTATATGTCAGAGTTTTTCAGAATTTTTTAGATTATTTCATTTCCGAGTTTTTCAGAATAATTTTCAAAGTTTTTCAGAGTATATTATTATTATTCATCGAAACATTTTTTAAAGTGGACTCGGTTCCATTATACATTTTCAAGCATTTTTTCTCTCGATAATTCCCTCCGAAATCTGTCTCCGAATACTGCGTCCCACAGACCAACCCACTCCTCTCTTCCTGCGACGCAAAAAACGCGCTAACAGCTCCGAAATAAGGAAGTGAGCGCGAAATGAGCCGCGTTTAAGAAAAGATGCACGAGCCGGCATGCGACAACCAACGAGAGACGCACTCGGTACGCCGTAGGAAATCAGGCTGCTGAAGGGTCTCTAAGTGGATAAACGGCGATCCGCGCGCATACACCTAAGTGGCGCAGCCGAGTTAGTGAATTTGCCGTCTGCCGGTGTAGGAGGCCGGAGCGACCATGAAAGACGAATGGAGGTCGACGCGCGGCCGCCCTATCGGAAGCTCATCTGCCGGGCGATAATGCGCGCTCATTAGCCATAATGCGACGGCCGATTTCGCAAAAGCTCGCGCGCCGCGATTACCGCGTCAGTCAGCGGCGGTTAATCCAATTGGCAGCGGAGCGAATGAGCGGCACTCGCGCTCGTACGACTGAGTGCGCTGTGACAAAACAAAAATTATACTGTCAGCCGACGGAGGCTGCCGGGGTCGACATTGACGGCTCAATTGGGCCCGTGTTTGGGTTGGGCCGTTGTAGAAATAAATAATCTGAAAAAGTCTGAAAATCTCTGAAAACCTCTGAAAATTATTCGGAAAACTCGGAAATCTGAAAAACTCTGAAAAATTCTGACAGTTACTCTGAAAAATTCTGACAGTTACTCTGAAAATGTCTGAAAAAGTCTGACATTTCCAATTATGGTAGATTTTCAGAGTTTTTCAGACTTAAATTACGGAGTCCGTAATTCTCTGAAAAATCTCTGAAACCTTGTAAAACTCTCTGAAACTCTCTGAAAAGCTCTGATAAAGTCTGATACCACTATTTAAAAAATGTCGAAGATGGGACTCGAACCCACGACCTGTGGAGCAGAAGTCTGGAAGTATCACCACTTGGCCAAAGATATTAAACATTTAAGAGTGATCCAAAAGCTTTACCTCAAGCTGACTTTTTTTTACAATAGTATCAGACTTTATCAGAGTTTTTCAAAGCTTTTCACAGAATTTCAGAGATTTTCAGAGAGTTTCAGAGTTTTTCGGAGAATTACAGCCTTTATAATTTAAGTCTGAAAATCTATCATAATTGGAACTATCAGATTTTTCAGTGATTTTCAAAGTTTATTTAAGAGTTTTTAGAATAGTTTTCAGAGTTTTTAGAGATTTTCAGAGTTTTTCAGGGTATTTATTTCTGCAAAGGGGGTTTAATTTTGTGGACACATTTTGGTATGATAAAAAGTTGGATGGGGATTAAAAGATTTGTTGAAGAATAAAAGCTGGGAAAATAAATTTGATGATTTTATTTGGATATGAGATTATTTTAAGGGTCTTTTTCTGGTAGTTTGGAGAAAAGTTGGATATTTTGCAAAGGAAGGGAAAAAGGGCATTTTTAAATAATGTTTATTGATGCTAAGTTGTATGAAAAGGAAAACAGGAGTTGTAAAATTGTTACCGAATGTATTCAAAAACTTCTTATACGCATTTTTTACTGGCGAAAAGTTGCATTTTATTGAATGATTTGTAGGTTTTCATTTTGGAAGGCTTATCTTTCGTAATTCGAGAAATGATTAGCTTTTCAAAATGAATCTGAAAATGGGCCATGTTTTTCTTAATTTTGGAGGAGATATGTTTTTTTAATATATTAAAATCTTTATAAAAAGGGTAAAAGTGGAGTTTTTTTAAATTTTAAATTCTGAAAAAATTCGAGTGAATGTCCAAGTTAGGTTACAGATGTGTAAATATCTTTTCAGAGGTTTGATAGTTTAACTGATGAAAAAATTAAAATAAAACGAAAAAATAATATAAAATGTTTATATAATGTTAATATAAAATGTTTAAGAGCATTAATCATTTATAAGCTAAATATTTTACAATCCGTGAAAGAACCACTTTAAATTAAAAAGAAAAAATTCATTGTATATTTTTCAAAAAAAGCTACACTTTATCCAAATCTTCATTTTACTTAAA
>JABFPB010005833.1:0-12787 GCA_022817645.1 Ceratoteleas bidentatus
CCGGATTCGGGCGTTGTCGCGGAAGCCCATTTAGGGCCAGGGTCGGTTTCCTTATGCGCAATATTTTCTCACAAGCGCCCAATTTGTTCGACTCCCATTATATAAGAACCCGGTAGACAGTATACCTGTAGGCAATAAACATATGACACCGCATGGACACACTGGCAGGAGAGGGGATTTGCAGGTAGGAGAAGGGACTTCATAGGACACCATACGGACACAGTGGCATGAGAGAGGACTGCATTTAGGAGAGGGGATTTCATAGGACACCATATGGACACAGCGGCACGAGGGGGGCCCCGGCCGGGCGATTTCGGGCGCCATCGCGGGGGCCGGGCCAGGGTCATATGGATCATGTAACGCACGTTTCGGCCCCAAATTCGGGCACCGGAATGGAAACCCGACCGGGCCCCGGAATGAAAAACCGCTCAGGCTTCGGAATAGAAAACCGACCAGGTCCCGGAATGGAAGCCCTACCGCGCCCCGGAATATAAATCCGAAAAAATTGTTGGTCAATAACGGGCCCGGTCGGGTTTCCACTCAGGGGCCCGGTCGGGTTCCCACTTCGGTCTCCGGCAGGGTTTCCCGTCCAGGTCCCGAATTCGGGGCCCTGCCTTAATAATTTTATAATACAACTTTTGACGCTAAAAGTTTTATGATAAAAGTTATTATCTACAAGTTGTAACCCTATTAAAAATACAAATAATTTAAATTCATAATGACCCGCGCGAAAAAAGTTATGGCGCGAAGTATGGATCATGATCGCGAGCAATACTCTTGCCTTAATTGCAACCTGTTGCCTGCTTACTGCCAGACGACCAGTACGGCAATCGGCTGCACTGTAAAAAATTGCGTTTTAATTAAGACGTTTTTGTACCCGTTTTTAAGATGCTTTGTAGCGTCTTAAATAAACTCTATACTAATGAGATAGGAGGTGAGACACGTAATGTCTTACAATAAGACACTAAGTGTCTTTATTAAGACGTTTAGACCTGCAGAGTTTTTGCAGTGTGGCAACTGGATATAAGGCTGGCAAGAGTATGGCTCGCGGTCATGATCCAGACTTCATGCCATACTTATGCCAACTTACTTTTTTCACGCAGGTTACTTATTAACATTTTTTATTAAAATTTGTCGTAGGGATTACATATATTTCTATTTTCGTATACTTTTTTCTGCGTGTAAAACTTTGGCATTTTCTACTATTTCGATTTGTTTACTCCCTTGATTTTAAAAAACGACCATTAGTTGTTTTAAACCGGTTAGTTAACATAAAAACTCTAAACGGTAATGTTTCCATTTTAGCCTAATGTATCTCATCAATCTCTAAAACGCAATCGCTAACTACCCAAAATATCCAGACAGTCATGAAACCAAAAAGTGCCACAAGAGCCACATTTCAGCACTTGAAACCCGAACCCATTACGCAACACAAACATACTAAAAAAAATGTTACCAATTACTCGTTATCGCTTCCCGAATTGACTCTTTCGCCGCACACCGCATTTCCCGTTTTTACACGCGTACGCCGCGTTGCCTTTATATAATAAAATGCTTCAGCACGCAAACCGCCTTTTAAACAATTTCATAAAAATACTCCTACCAACTCATGCTCCCTTGTTACGATATTTAATAAAAACTAACAAATATATGTCTGCACATCGCGAACCTCCGTAGAATGCGCGTACAAATAATTTGCACCCTTTCGCATAATTATTTTAATTTACCTCCGCCCCCCCTCCGCTCACCTCATTCCACCACTTCTTGATCCTAATCGCCTCTATAAAATCTTGCCGAAAAGCACGATGTGAAACACGAAGAATGTTCTTTTTTCTTTGCGACGTCGAACGCTCATTTTCGAACTCCAGCGATTTCCTCGACTCCGTGAAAGACGGAACCGTCGAAGATTGACCGCCACGGGCGGGTTTACCCGAGAGTAGCATTTTGTCGAAAAATTCAAGCACTCGTCGAACAGGCGAGCAAAACGCGGAGAAGCAGTACTGCGGACGTGTTCCCGCGGGAATCCCGGTCCGGAAAAGCGAGAAATTCCGGGCAAAGTGCGACCAGTGGCGAGGGAGCAGGCAGCTAGGAACGAGCCAGTTGGCGGCTCGCCGCGACCCGGAAGTATTACTTGAAGACCGTAATATTCCGACGCGTGTGAGAAAATCCCGATGCCGGGAGACGGAATTTCCCTCGTGACTAGGCGGGTATGCTTGGCAAAGGAGCACAACGCCTTTTTCCGATTCCCTTTGGATTTAGTTCGACTGCACTTCCGGCAGAGACGGAGAGCCTTTCGGGAAGTCGTTAAGACGAAACGGGGCTGAAGAGGTTGGGTGGCTATCGTGATGTGTGGAATGGAACAGTTCGCAGGAGGCAAAGAAAGGAACGCTGACGAGGAATCTTCATGGATATGTCACCTTTGGATTCAGGCCGCAGAGAAACAGTACAGATGCAGGGGAAAAGTTTCATTAAAGGGCTGGTACGACCGTTTGCTAACTTAAAATTGTCTGCAATACTCAAGCAGTTGTTAAAACGAACGATGGAATTATCTTTACTGATCATCGTACCTTCCAGTTTTTGTACACAGTACAATTTGACAGAACGCTTTAGTGACATTGTTTTGTAAAAAGTCTCACAACTTTTTTTAATAAAAATTTTTGAGAAATAATGTTGAAACTCTTCTTTAACCCAATGTTCATAAATTTGCATGAGTGGATCGTTTGTTAAAACTATTTATTTATACATATGAAGATAAAACAAACTTTATTTGTAGTAAAAAGAATTTTAACCTCCAAATATTGATTACACAATCCAGTTGATTTTTTAAGATTGGCACCCAAATATTTTACACTTCACTCCTAAAAGCTAAGAAGCCAGACCTTAGCGAAAGTTTTTCGTGGGCAGAGTTGTACATTAATTTGCAACATTGAATTGCTATAAATTATCCCCTGTTCTGACAAGTGTATTTTTATATATTTTAAGAACTGTCACAATTATTACTTAATCTGTGGCCCGTAACATTTCCATAATTTCTCAAAGTTTTTGGTCAGAGTCCTGTGCAACCCCCTCTACAAAACTGCCATCAATTACTCCCCACCCTTTCACGAATAATTAATCCGTCACCCATCTTCGCTTATTGCACCTCGAATCAATTATATTTAAATTAATATACGCGCGATTTTCTGTATCCCTGATGCACGGTCGCGCATTAATTTATATCGAATGAATAATTAATCCGACGTGGCTCGCCGGTGCGACCTTCGCCGCGATTACGAACCAGTGATTCGAGCGCCGCTAACCCGGAAAATATTTATAACCAGCATGCTCTGATCCTGGCATCATATATATTGATTCGCCCGATCGTAATGTTGCGTAGCCATCCTTCTGCCATGGTTTCCTGTTCCGGAAGGAAGTGCCGCTCTTCGTGAGGCGTCATTAATTATACGACACCGGAAGTCGTATCCGCACTGTAAGACGGTCCGATGACGCTTGCGAAATCCCCGATGATTTTCCCGAAAAAGTCACCATCGAATCCCGCTATTGCAGGGAAGCGGAAACAAGAAAAGCGAAGAACGAGACGAAGAAAAGACCTGCGAATCAGACATCAAAATGGAGAACACCCCCTTCCCGATTAATTACCAGCAACCTCCGCCGACGAGATTCCGTCGGTCCGATGCAAAATCTCCCAGCCATTAATCACGCTAAATACTTGCCAGGTGTCGCCTTCGTGCATTTGTTTTTAATTATAAACAAACCGCAAAATGTTCGCAAAAACACACCTCGTCTCGTTTAACTGCCTAAATTGCCGAACCCGTTGCGGTCGCTGCGAATAAAATAAATACGCCCGGCGAGCATTTATATAAATGCCAGCGACGGCAGCAGACTCGCGTCTCCTGCGATCCTGATAAATAATTTATTTGATTCTAATAAAACATACGCTATTTCAATAAATACTCTATTTATATCAAATAAATACCCCCTTCCCCTGCTCCCGGCGATCGCCCGGGCGACACGGTCCGAAAAAACACGAGGAAAAACGAAAAGAAAGGCACGCTGCGCGCCACTTCCGGTGACGTCACGGGAGCGGCGGACTGGGGGAGGGGGTGGCGGATGGGGGTCCTGGTTGGCCTAAGATGCACCTGTCGAAAGTTGGGGCTCGCGAGGGTGCTGGTCCGCCCGTTAGAAAAAGTGCGATTTGCCCGAAAATCCGGGACTTCCGTAACAGGGCCGCAGGAGGTCGCGCGCGGTCGATCGCCGCCAGGTACTTCCGGCGTTCCTCGAGGGATCCCGGACCGGGACTCGCCCCGGCGGACTGCCACTCCGAGACGCAGAAAAGCCCGCCGGAATCACAGGGGAGCAAAACACCTCAGCGGAGTGGCGCGCGCGCCTTAGCTGTCGCGTCCTACAGGATCCCGGGGTGGTTCCGGGGGCGTCCGGGAGAGGTCACCGGAAGTCGGAGGAAAAGTCAAAGGTCAGTGGAGGAAGCAATGCATGACGGTAGTTGGGGATTCCGATGATTCGAGGGAGTTTTGGGGGTGTTTTGTGGGTGGGGTGTGGGGTGACGGTTGGAGGGTAGGTTTATAGGGGGAGGATGATTTGAATTGAAAACAAAAAGGAAAGAAGTTAATGAGAAGGGGATAATGAGAGTAAGGAGAAGAGGGTTGTGAAGTGGGAAATAATGATTTTGGTGACCCCGACGTGATTAGGGAAATTTTCGTAGTGCAGAGAGAAAGAGAAGAATTTTTATCAGGATATCGTGAAACAGTATTTTGTTGGGTGATTTCTTTAAATGACTTAGCTAATTAGACTGCTGAGGGTCTTCATGTATAAGAAACCAGGGTGATCTTTAACTGATCTCTTTTAAACGGGTGTGTGTTATATTTGTATTTATCCTGTAGTTATAATATGATGTTAGTGATCAGTATATGAAATCTTTTTCTGGCAAATTAGAGTAATATTAAGTAGAACTAAAGGAAGAAAAAATTTGCCAACGGTTCAATTTAGTCCGTGAATTTTCTCGTAATAAAAGATTCTTGGAGGTCCTTCTAAAAAGATGATAGGAATACCTATACCTATATTTAAAATTAGAAAGGTCATAAAATAAGAACTACTATCATTAAATAACTGATAATTCTTCATAATAATTTAAAAACAAACAATTGTTTATTTTGCGTTTGATGGTGAGGGTGATTTAGAAAGTGATGATTTGCGGGGTTGGAGATATTGGCGTGGGTTATTGAAGGGAATTGACAGGTGATGAATAGAATGATAAAATTGAACTTAGGGGTGTTTGTAAGCAGGGTTGTGACGGGATTAAAGAAAAATGTTATTCTTCATGGTGTGAAATAAATGTCATACTTACTTCTCGTATTTGCAACGCAAATCGTTTTTTATCTGAAAATGCAAGAAGTGTAACTACCGCAATGCTGAATTTGCATCCTTGTCTTGAAGAAACCTTACCTAATTTCCCCAACTTCACTTCGAATTCGGTCGGAAACTTATGAAATCTACTTAAACATTTCAAACAGCTTTCATCTCGCATTTGTTGACGGGAAACGAGACCTCCCGAAAAATCTTCCGTGAGTCAAAGATAATCAGCACTTCGACTGTAATCCACTTTTTCCAACGCCATTACAGATAATGGTCAAATTACTTTTGACGGTACATAAATATCAGCTCGCACGTTGTTTCAAATAAAACAGCAATTCCAATAGCAGGTGCGCATGACTCGATAATTAAGATAATGTTTGCTCGCGTTAAAACACTGTGTACGATTTAACATACGTCCATTAGATCGGTACTTGCTTCGTCTTTACGATCAATCACGTTTACGACAACTTTTAATGACCCAATAAACCGAAGCGATATCTGTTTCGCGTAAAACAATTCCCAACGCGATATTTCTTTATCCGATGCACATTCCGAAATTAATTTCAGTGATCAGACGTCGATTCTGAAATTGCTGAAATCTTGTGCGTCGAAGAAATCAAACCCGTTTTAGGGGTAGTAAAGAAAAGGGCGGTAAGATGTCAGGAACGCATGAGAAGAGGAGGTGATCCAATATTAAATGGGTTGTGCGCAGAATCGGAATTGGGGTGGATACTATGGGGTGATAGAGAAGGCAGAGATAGATATACACTCGCTGATCAAACAGAAATTTTCAGCCGTGACTGTATAAATGTTGCGGTAAGCTTTTTATGTACTCCACATCCTCCATATTCACCGACAATTCTTCTGTGAAATTATTTTGTACCGTTTCACGTTCCTTTCGAATAGCAATGTTTACTAAAAAATCGTAATCTTTCAACAAATACTATAATCCCAAACTTTGAAATTCATAATCAGTTCACTATAGACATTATCTAAACTTATTTCCAACCGTTCTTAAACAAATTTCGAAAAATTTCGAACGAAGATTTTTCAAAAAATTTAGAAAAACTTCGTCGCCTTAGTTGGGATTTGAAATCACGATCTTTGACGCAGAAATCTGAAATTATAATCACTCGGTTTACTTCGGAATATATATAATACGACACCGTTCTGATGTATGAAAATTTCTGAATTGCAGCGACTGAAAATGTTGAACGAAATTAAAAGCTTTTGAAAGCAGAACAGCTGGGTCCCGAAAGCCACGATAACTCGACTTTAATTTGTTCCGCGATTAATATTCACGTGGAAAAACAAATAGGGAGCTTCGAGAGTTACAATTACGAGCCACCAAGAAACTTTTGGAGCTTCGCCGCTAATATCACGGCGCTCCGAGACGCGGGCTTTGAGGTCGCTGAGGCATTATGACGCGGTAATGGTCATGAAGTGATACAGCCCAGGCATAATGCGCGATGTCCAACTTGCGGATGTATCAACGTCAGAGGCACGAAACTTTTTTGCGCGCTTTGTGAATGTGCGCTCTATGTATCTTTTGCAACCGCGGAAAAAAGTACCTCGCCCGTGATTCCGAAACGGTTCGCTGTCGCGTCGGCGGAAACGTCTGGCAAAATAATGGGTAAGCATTAGACAACGGGGGAATAATGACGGAAGGAGGCAAAAGAAATGTCGGAATTGCTTGACGGGTGTTTGGCGGGAATATTGATATTTTGAGGAATAGAGATTTTTAGATTTCCAGGGAAAGTTTCGGAGTTTGGGAAGTTTTTCCAAAATCTTGGAAAAAGATAAGGGAAAAGAAAAGAAGGGAACACTGGAAAATGGACTATGTTACATTGCAGTAAATTATGATTTTTAATCATCGATTTTAATCAAGTAGTACAATAATAAACCCTTTTAAACTGTTGAAAATCTTCACTCAGTATATTTATTTTAATTCAAAACGATTCACAGCCAAAAAGAATATACTTTTGTCCTGAAAAGAATTCATTTTATAAAGGAATCCTTTTCAACGAAAAAGGGCATTTTTCTGAATGTTTCAGAAAATACAGATAAACCCTTACAGCAAATAATAAAAAGTATTTACTCCTCCACCATAATCCCTAACGTACAGTCAATATCTGCGAAAAACGTTTCTTTTCGTATGATTCACTTTCTTGCACAATCTTATTTTCGCAATTCTACTCTCACTCCCAATCCATTCAACCCTTTCCACTCTTTTGCAACCTTTTCATTCACTCATTTCCCCGACAACTGTTTTCCGGCTGCAAAACAACGATCCCGAATCAAGCAGAATGCTCTCCTCCCAAAGACGAGACTTGAATATAATTCGGCCGTTATCCGGCGGGTCAGTGCCGGCGTTATTGTTGAAGCGAAGCCGAGTCTGGCGTGGAATAGCGTTGCCCGCGCGCTTTTCGTAACGCATCCCCAGCTGCATCGACTTCTGCCGGGTTTTACGACTTACGTGCTGCGCTCGTCGAGCCCGGCACTCGCCGCTTTACGCTTTATGTCCGTTGTATTGAATACCCGTGCCAGTGAAACGGACAATGCTAACCGACGGTCCATTAAACCCCGCATAATTATCTAACAATAATTACGACGCCTCGTTATAATGTCGCCCAATGTACTCCTAAAATCTTATTAATTTCGCTGAACGATCCAACGGGAAACCGAAAACGACCAATCCGTTTGTCGCGAGAGGAAGGGCTCATAATGTATTACATAATGAAAATTTATTGTATCCTCTAAACCTCCTATGTATTTTTTCGTTACAGTTTTGGAAATGTCTTCTTCGGATTTAATTTCGTTGTGCTTAACATGTTTTTCAATTAAATTTTCAAAAATATTATTCATTTGGGACATTTTTCCTGATTTTTCCAAACCTTTATATTGCCGATTTACGACGCTGCATAGAAATAAATCTGAAACTATATATACGTCTGTATAAGTTTTCATCATTGCATATACCACAGAGATACCATATATATGATTATAACTTCTCTGTATATGTTTCATTTTTTCTAGGGTAGTTCCGCAGCCGATTTATGGAAATTTCGCTCGCGCAAATTTCCGGAGCAAAATCCGTCGGTTCGGGCGACGCGACGCATTAATCATGCACGCCCAAATGCGTTCAACTTTTTCTTATCCGACGAAATTAGTAAACCAGCGGAAATTCTATTAACGGCCGCGCAACTTTATCTGCTGTTTAACTCGTAACTGGGACAGCGATTCAAACTTGATAAATAATTTCGCGCGGAGCTTTCATTTTTGCAAAAACATCGTCCAGATGAAAACTTAATCGAGTTTGAATTGCGCCGATGGACAGTTTCGTTTTAGTTTTTGGAGAAATTGTTATCGGACGGGCTTTGCGTGACAATTTTTCTTCACCTTATACGAGGTAAGGTATAAAATAAATTGCGGTGATGAGTATTTGAGTTTGGGAGGTTGGATGTGTGTAAAATATTTTTCATTGTATTATGATATTAAGTGTTATAATAAAATAATAATAAAGAGGCATTTTTCTGGATCATAAACCTATTTTTATACGAAAAAGTTTACTTCCAAACTTCCAAAATGGTAGATATGTTACAAGAACGATTTCTTATAGCTTGCGTAGTTTTAGCTTTAAAGTAAAATAAATGTAAAAATGTTACATTTATTTAGTTTAAAAATTCAAGAAATGTAATTTAGATTAAGAATAAGAAAAGATTAAGAATCACAACCATAGTAAAAATTGTGATTATGATAAGATCAGGGCCTGATCAAGAAGCCACATCACCTGATCAGAAACTCATCAGGCATCCATATCAGGTCCTGACTACCGATGTAACGGTTGGAATTGATGTGGGCATGATGAGGAATCCTCATCAGACTCATATTATGCTGAACTAAATATAATGACTGAGACGAGAATTGAACCGTCGATGGTCAGTTTCTAATATATCTGACTTGTCGCCGAGCTATTGGAACATTATATGTATGAGTGAATGTGATATGAATTTCATACTCCCAGGATATGATGTGGCTTGCTACTAAAGGGGCATGCCACATCAGGGCCAGACCGATTCCAACTGTTACATTCAACTCAATGCCTCTTTGGAATACCTCAAAATGACCTCGTATGGTTTTGATTAGGAATGCTTTGATTATGTTTGCCATTCCTGATAAGGCCACACGTCTGATGTGACATGCCGCATTACATTTTCTACTAGAGAAGGACATAACTCGATTGGTTTCAACAATCTAGAAGCTGATCTACTTCCTATTTATCAACAAAAATAACCGACATTGTTTCAGCAGGTTAAGTATAAGCAGACAAAAATAATCTCATTGCCACAATAAAGTTTCTTTGCTAAAATTAATAAAACAATTCTTTTTAAAACAATGATGAACACGACGTTTTTAAAGAAATGACATGAAAAAAGTCTCAAACGAAGATGATTTTTAATGACATAAAAAAAAGAAGACTCTAAAAGTGTCTAAACGTTTTTCTCGAAGACACTTTCTTTTCCTGTGCTCGCGATATTGCGCATTAGCTCTGATCAATACGAGCCACTGATCTTTATATAATCAATCCCATAACTTATTTACTTGTAATTAATGAGTGTACCAACAAGTGTAATATTGATATTCCTATTTGCATGTAGATAGGGCCAACATTAAAAGCCGGCATTGTGATAACTGATGGATGAAGTGAAAGCAATTTGGCCGGCAGTAGTATAAGACCCGTGCAGTCGGGCCATTACGGGCACCTTCTGGCTGAAAGTGTCATTCGATAAAGCAAGAAACGCTGTGCCATTTTTGCGTGCTGGAGACAGTTCTTTTCTCTGAAGAAAATGAAAATTAAACTGAAAGCTGGTCTCGGTAGAATATCCGTCCGTTCGTGAAATGAAAAAAGAATTCAAAGTGCTCGGGCAAAGAAATTGCCCAAATGCAAACCGTTGAGAAACTCGCGGTTTTGCGATATTCAATAAAACGTTCGCCGGCTTGTTCTATTTCGTCCGATTGTCATAAAAATTACACGAGGCGATTAAGTGCTTCAATCGCATTACCCGTCTATAATGGAGCAGCTATTGGAAATAAGCACGAAAAGTCGCGTCTAATTGCATGGACACGAGGCATTTTTCATTCGTAAATACGTTATGAGCGAGTGCCGGATACAGCCTGGATTGGGAATCGATAGGAGGACACCAAAGCGACATTATTTTAGGCGAAACTTGCCGGTGCGCCTGCAGCCAGGGTTGCAGGGCTGCGCCTATTTGCAACGTGTGATCGATTGGTCCGCTTTGAAAAAGGCGCACTATTTCGACTAGAACCACGGCGGGATTCATTAATCCAACATTCCGAACGCGTTTAGATAAAATTGGAAAATATTTCACGGAATAAAAATTAAATCCCCATCGAATGGAAAAACAAAAGTGAATGGATTACGAAAAGTTTCATCCTCAAATTGTCCTGCTGTGAATTCGATTTGGTTACAGAAGCAAAAATATGACTAAGCGATCGTCGGATATTCATTGGCTTTCATTTTATAGCAGCTTTTTCAACTACTTAGTAGCTTTCATACGTAGAAGTTTGAGGTTATTTGAGGAAACCATCAATTGCAGCAAATCAATTTAATTCTAGAGTTAGAGGCAGAGCGGTTCGCGTACACTTTTAAAACAATCTTTTCATACAAAACTACTACCTATTCAGTTTAAAATAAATCCTTTCTACATAAAATTAAGTTGTACTAAGATAAACGGATTTTCACAAAATTACAGTCTTTTTAACATAACATTAAGATTTTTATGAGTGTATAATAAAATAATATTTTCATTTGTAAAATATGTTTTTCATGGTTCTGGTACGGTGGAAGAGGCTGACATTTTGGCAACTAAAATTTTGTAAATGCTAGTAAATTCCAACTACTATTCCTGACAATTATACCAAATTCTAACAAATAAAACGATTTTACTCCACGCACATTTTACCAAACAATAACTCGCATCCGAACTACTTTTCATCAGCCGTACCGGAAATTCGCTCCTCGACATAAAACTCCCAGCTAAACTTATCCTCCTTCCGCCGACAATTAATTGTCTCTCCCACCACTCGTCTAATTCTTCTCCCGACAAAAATACTCCTCCCATTATAAGAATAGCATTCCTAATTGAAAACGATCCTTTCAGCGCAAAACTCCGTGTAAAAATGTCGCGACAAAAGGAGTATTGACTGGATTTGAAACGAGAGTAGCTTAAGACGCGCCCGGTAAAAGGAGTAAGCCGAGCGAGGAAAGTTATACGCCGGGAAAGAAAAACGGCGGGAGGGGGGGCAGGATGAACTCGCGCCAAAGAGGAACAATGCCTGCGCGAAATCCCCCGGGCGTATTCCGGGCATGCATGATGAACGAAAGAAACGGAGGGAACGCTATAAAATGTCAGCGATGTGCCGGCGGAGAAAGCAAAAATTAAAACAGACTCGCGCGCCCGCGTGAAAGAGCGATGAAATCACTGGAGAGTGACAAGAGAACGACTGTATATCGGCGGTTCGGGGGTCGCAGTTGTGCGTTGAATAAGGGTCGTTTGTAAAGTGCGAGCAAATATCGGAGATTGGCGTTTCATTGAATAATCGATGGGAATTTGGTGGCAAAAACTCGAAGGAACGGGGAAATTGAGGGGATGCGTGTGAGTTTGTCAATGCGGGCTCGTAATTAATAAGAGGTGAGTGATTGCGAGCGGTGGCTTGTTGCTGTTGTTCTGGGTGTAACCATTGTGAACTTAGAGGAACGGCGGTCGAGGTAACACGGTTATTGATGAATGGCCTGATTTAAGTGATTGATTAAAAGTTATTAGAGGGGAATGATGGATGCTGCGCGGATAAAAGAGTGTCGATCTTTATTAGCTGATGAATCATTACCGATGATAATTGCAGGTGCAGGACAGACCGATTGGCGGGCGGTGATTAAGGGGAGACATCAGTATAGAAATGACTTAAGGATTAAATAATCATAAAAGGCTCATACTTTATATAAAATAGTATAAAATAGTTCAATATATATTTTAATTTGTTCAAAATGTGATTTTATAAGAAAAAAGTTTCATTCATACATTTCTAGAATTGCGATAGTATTTCGTAGATATTAAAGACTGGTTTATTGAAGAAATGTATTGTAAAAATATGTAAAAGTGTGTAAATCAGTTAATTTTAATCATGAGGTAACAAATGCCAGTTCTATTCATTGCACTGGCCCTTTTCTTAAGCCATCTCTTGTTCCTTAGGAATTTTGGCAGGAAATTGTTAATTAACAATTTCCCTGACTCGAATGTAGTCGTTTTCTCTACACGGAGAAAAAACATCAAAAATTAACAAACAGTTCATCACTCACCGTCCAGACTTGCATGACGTTAAAACTCAATGGATAGTT
>JABFPB010005834.1:0-12787 GCA_022817645.1 Ceratoteleas bidentatus
ATATAGTAAAATTTACTGTAACTTGTAGTAATGTCTCCTTTAAAGATATAATAAATTTGTCCATATGGGATATGATACGTCGCGACTCCTATATGATTTGGTAAAATTTACTGGAATTCTAATAATTTTTCATAGAATATTTTTCTCAGTGCACTATTTCTTGATAAAAGTAGCTTTTTCACATTTTTTCAGGAATAATCCGTGTTAAATTGTACATTCTCTATAAAAATGTTAGAATAACTGGTTCAGTATCTTTCGATTATATTTTGATACATCATATAATTTTTCGTGATATCGACGATCATCCAAGGTAACTCGCAAGATCTAATAGTTAACAAATAGATTTGAACATAAATATTCAATTGGACGAAAACGAATTCTGCAGTCTACAATTTGAAGTGCACAAATACCGTAAAGAAGAAGGTCTTTGAAAATCGCAAAAACGTCGAAAAATGTTACAACTAATATCCGGTTTTTTATGTTGTAATGCTGACTGAAATAATTTCATTTCTATTTGTGAGTTTGCATAACTGTAGACATTTAATATCAAATTCTGTTTAACATTAAAATTTTGTTCCTTCAATGTGATAAATTTAATTGTCGAAAGTAATAGGAAAATGTCACAAAACTCGATTTTGGCTGTCTCACTTTTCGAGGTTTTCTGCATTTCAAATCGTTAAAACACTCTAGCATTAGTTTGATTATTCGAAATTCCAAATTTCGAATTACTCGAAATTATTCGGAAATCTAAAATGTGTTAATTATTTTATATATTTGAATGAGTTAAATTAAATAAAATTGTTATCTTCATGTCTGCTTGCTTTCAAGTCTGCAACAACAGACAAATTCATGTCTGCATACAGCGTTTTTGGGTTTAACTTTTTACTTCCTTTACTTCCATCGCGAATTCGTTAGAATTCAAGACAAAATGGTTAGAATTCGATCAAAAGTTGATGAAACATTGTTCATATAATGCACTTTAATTACCCAAATTTTCATGAACCTCTACTGGCTGGTTTAGGAGATATCCGATGTCAAAGTTGGAAAAATCCGTATATATAGATATACTAACCAAGTATTTTAATGAAATTTTGATATCAAATATCTTCAGCTAGTGAAGATTGATGAAAAATGTTGTGCTCAATAAGACCAACATAAAGAATGCTTCTATAGTTTTTAAACAAAATCTGATGATTGGTTAATGTACTCTTATTAAATTAAAAACAATTGTTTACGTAAATGTGCAAAAAATATTCTGCATGATAAATAGTAAACTTTAAAATATTTAGCTTGAATTAGAGCACGAAAAAACAAAAAAGTATTTATAATTTATTCATACAAAGAAAAATAGTACATTTAAAAATTACAATTATTTACTTATTTATAACAGAATTAACATTAAAAAATATATGTATTAGGTTGAAAAAGCTTTTACCGAAGAAAGTACCCAATTATACAATAAATTATACAATAAATTTTTGTAATTATGTAAGTAATATACGAATATTTCTCTTGGCACTCCAAATTTACGATACTTCTCTATGCAAATACCTTAATATTGCCAATTCTTATTTATGAATAAGTATTAACAGTTACGTGTATAAATAAAAGTTACTTTTAATAAATGAGATGACATTTTAATCCACGGTTTTACAATCCCTAGTCGATTGTACAAATTGAGTTAGAAGCGAAAATGTTACTTGCTTTTTACAAATATATGGAAATTATTTTAGGACTACTCGACGTAGAAGAGAACAGATCAACAGATCAACTGATTCAGTTATCAACAAATTTTCATACCACCTGAAGAATCAACTGATAGTAATTCTTTCGCTGAGAGTTCAATGCACGACGAAGAGAGGACGATATATCAAGAAACAGTGTGGAATTCAACACGCCTCAATGAAACTTCAGCATCGAATGATGACAATAGCAATCAAATTACGTCAACTGAGAATCGTACTACGGTTGAAAAAGGATTCACGATACCTGAATTAAGTGACTGGATCATGTTCAGCAATTCTAATTTATCAGTATGGGATACTATCTTAATGGTTCAGGCAATCTCTTTGAGATTTGGATTCTCTGCAATAGCAAGATACGCACTATTTGAACTTTGTTCGACTTTAGCTGGTTCAGATTTTAAAAAACCTCCGTTGACTCAATATGCGCTAGACAAATTATTAAATCCCTTAGCAGATCACGTAACATATGTTTTCTTCTGTGAAGATTGCTTCATTGAATTAGATGAACCTATTCTTGTGAACAAATTCAAAAATAATAACGTTAAAAAGTGTTCTAAATGTAAACAAGAAAAGATTCTGTCTACCTCTGGAGACAATTATTTCACAATTATTAGCGCCGAACATCAGTTAAAAATGATATTGCAGGATCAAACATCCGAAATACTTTAATTGAAAATGTTAGGCAGAATTCTTCGGGCGACAGTAGGTTACACAGAAATATAAGAGACATTTATGATTCCGAACGATATATTAATAATACTTTGCGAGCGAAAAATGACGACGGTAATATTGTATTATCGGTTAATGTTAATTTAGATGGTGCAAAATTGAAGGACAATAGCGCTTATAGTTTGTGACCAACCCAAATGACCCTTAATGAATTGCCTATTAAATTAAGAAAAAAAATATTCATCTTATTTTCATTATTTTACACACGAACAGAACCCAAGCCAGCTTTCATGAATTTATATTCGAAGTATTTCTTAGACGAATGAAATGAATGCTCTTGCCAATAAAGGCATAACCATTACTGATGAATTTGGTACAATAAAGACTTTTTATATTTTCGTTATGGTGTTTCCAGTTGACTCGCCAGCTCGTGCCATTCTTCAAAATCGGTTGCAATTTAATGGGTACTACGCGTGCAACTGGTGTTATGCATTCGGTGAACCAGTTGATCGTGTTGTCAAATACGCGATACCAAATTCAGAAAGTAGTAGTCGCACGCATGCCAGTAATATCGTCGATGCATTAAATGCTGAAATAAGCAAGCAAAATGTCACCACATCAAAAAGCTTTACAAAAACCAAACAAACGACTGTGCGCCGTTTAAAAGGTAAAACAGAGCTGTCAAAGTTAGACCATTTTGATTGCATTATGGGATTTAGTGCGGAATATATGCACAGTGTATTACTCGGTATTGTGCGACAACTATTTTATACTTGGAAATCTATTTTGACTCGAAAACAAATTGATATAATTGTAAAAAGATTGATCAACGTTACCCCGACCAAAGAAATCCATCGCCATCCCAAAGCTATGAAAAGCATGCAACAGTGGCACGCAGCGGATTGGGAATATTGGTTTCTATTCTATAGCATTCCCTGTCTTACCGGCATTTTAAGAGACGACTATCTCAAGTCATATACCCTTTTTGTATCCGCCGTATACAATTTATTAACCATGGATATTTCAGAGGAAATGCTGTTAGAAGCAGAAGCCAATATTCTGCAATTCGTATGGGATTGTGAATGCTTTTCTAGTAAGTCGTTCATGACCTTCAATTTGCACATTTGTACACATCTTGTTCAGCTCGTTCGTTTAAACGGTCCATTGTGGGCTACTTCAGCATTCACATTCGAAAGTAACATGGGTATTTTTAAAAATAAAGTTTCTGGACCTACGGCAGTTATGTTACAAATCGCTAAAAAACTTTTGGAACAAAACGAACTGAAACGTAACATTGTACAAATGGACGAATGTAAATGCAGTACGGTATATTGCAAGAAATTATTTGAACGTCGACATTTAAAATCTGATTTTACTCGATCAAATGAGGGCTGTATTCTGTATGCAAGCAAACAAGATTCTGATGAATTCGCAAAATGTATTTATAATGATAAAATATATCACAGTTTATTGTATACAAAACCTAGAATAAGTGATGACTCTTTCGTTCAGTTGAAAAACGGTAAAATTGGTAGAATTGCATCTTTCCGTTTGGTCAACAACCTTTGTATGCTGCGCTTACATCCTGTCGTCACAAACGATTTGATTGATTACACTAGTGGTCACATTTTGCGTATTGTTTCAATTGAAAATGAAATTGTAGATTTTCCAATCACCGACATCAAAACGAAAGTAGTTTGTATCACAATAATTGACGATGAATTAGGCAAATATATTTGCATTCCGCCAAACAGTGTTCTACTTTTGTAATAAGACTTGCGTACATGCAGTTGCGTACAGAATTGTAAATAAATTACTTTAAATAGACCTGAAATTTGGTTATTATTGATTATTCTGTAAATGGTGTTTCAATTTCCTTCGGTTTTATACTACAAACATATTTTTTTAAGAAATTTCCATTGCGTAAACCTGTTACTCGTTTTAGGCTAAGTTTTTCAGTATGTTGGGATCATATAAAAATCAAGAAGCAGATTTATTACCCAGTTATGCTCTAAACTTAGATTTATGAGCCCAAAATGAAGAAAATATATGAGGAAATCGTTCTAGACTTTTGCTTTTTTCAAATATTGTTTTATTTTATTTTATATTCAATAGAATCCCTTGTAGAAGTAAAATCTCTGAAAATCTCGGAAAATCTCTAAAAATCTCTGAAAACCTCTCAAAATTGGGACTGTCAGAGTTTTTCAGAGAAAACTCTGAGATTCTCTGAAAAACTATGACAGTCACAATTTATTCAGAATATTTCAGAGATTTTCAGAGATTTCTCTGAAAAACTTCTCTGAAAAACTCTGAGACAATCTCTGACAGTCTCAATTTTCAGATATTTTCAGAGATTTTCAGAGATTTTCAGAAGTATTCAGAGATTTTCAGAGGTATTAAGAGATTTTCTGAGGTTTTCAGAGATTTTATTTCTACAAGGGAAGTATAAAAACAACATACCAAGTTGAAAAATTCCGTGTGGAGTCTGCTGTTTTTGACAATATTTTTTGAAATGTTGTATATGATTTGTATATGGTGTTTGATGTCTATATGTTATTGCATATGAATTTTATTTATATATAATTGTAGTTCCATGTCGGTAATATGTTCTAATGGTCTTTATCTTGTTTTGCCAGTGTTTTACCACATAAAAGACATCTTTTAATCTCCGTAGATTCTACGTAGAATCACCGGAGGATTTACGGAGATTCTCCAATTCTTTTATGAGATATGTGTATCTAATTTTTTCTAATGGAACTTTTCAACTGGGTAATGTCGTTATAGTAGATATCCTAATTTGTCCAAAATGAAAAAAGTTAAAAATGAAAAGTTTGATTTATTAATTGAAATACGTCGCAGTTATATATTGTTTAATACATTCATTAATTTCACTTATATGAATAACAAATTTAATTTCTGTTCGCCTTATTAGCACCAAAAAACGCAAAATTTTACATTACAAAGTGTCATGTTTATTCTGAATTACCCAATTTGTTTCAAAGAAGAAATTATATACAAATGTATAAAATTTCAGTTAAACAAATTGCGAGACTTGTTTAACCAAAAATCAGGTTCCTTCAGCAATTACATTTTATGAAAAACTGAGTTTTACTAAACTGAGATTTTAATTAAATTAATGTTTAGTCTGAAGCATTTTGATCGTTGAATCACGGATAAATCAAGATTTTTCAGCAATAAAACAATATGAAAAAGTGAATGTATACTCAATTTTTCAGACTATTTCAAGCTAGAAAAAATTCAGTCTGAAACAGTCCGATTGTTAAATCATGGATAAATCAGGATTTTTCAGCCATAAAGTAGTATGAAAAATTGAGTTTAAACTCAATTTTTCAGACTACTTCAAGCTAGAAAATTTTTAGCCGGAAACAGTCTGAAATAGTCTGATCGTTGAACGACGGTTAAATCAGGTTCTTTCAGCAGTAAAATAGTATGAAAAATTGAGTTTGGACTCAAATTTTCAGATGCATTTTCAGACTATTTCAGACTAGAAATTTTTTAGTCTGAAACTGTCTGAACTTTGAATCAGGGAAGTTTGAATTTGAAACTGGAATGATGGAAATTGGAATTGTCCGCTGAAACTTTGTTTTAGCGGAGTGAACAAGCGGGCGCGAAACCCATATTTAATCATAAATCAACTTCAATCGCGTTTTTCTCGAAACATGATTTTGTAAACTGGCGTGCACGATTACAGGAACAATTTTCATCGGATTTAAATGATAATATGCTCACACAAAAGGTTATTTAATTCTGCTACCGATAAATGTATTCACGCTTTAAAAGCGGGATTTTCCAAACCTAATTTTAAAATGAAATTTTCTGCACGCCAATTATGACTGTCCCAAATATACTACCCAAATACACTCTAAAAAATACTCTAGTTGATACAAGAGTACAGTCTTCTACGTACTACGTAGACAGAACATAGGTGTTCCGAGCGTTGAAATACGTCTACTAAATGTTAGTTTAAAGTTTAGAAACCACAACTTCAAAACATTAATGTAACCTACTGTAGGCGACATATCAACCCTCGGAACACCTAGAAACGTCAAAATCAATGGAAATATAACTTTTAGAATCTGTGCAATTGTGGTTACCGGATTTCCTCTCAAAATTAATTTGAATTGATACTCCACTTACGGTTACCGGATTCCATTCTTGCGTAGATACATTTTTTTATTATTTCTTTCATTCGACTAGCACAGTCTGAAGTTGCAAGTTTAAAAAAGGTGTGGTGAACTTTTCCATTGCTGTTGTGCGAACCTCCCTGAAACGTTCAAAACGTTCTATAAAAGTTTATACAACGTTAACATGTCCATTAACAAAATGTCTAAAACGCTATCTAAACGTATGTGTAAACTTATGCTGGGAGACGTCAGTAAGAATGTCGAGTTTGCATATAATTCTCGTGGCTCAATGATAGGGCGTCCTCTTGTTGTTTCCAAATATTCTATAAACGTTCAAGTAAGTTTTCGATAATTATTTTTATTAATCACAAATTATTAAAAATTAAATATCGTAACGTTTATGAAAAGTTTGGTTGATGTTGAGTCACCCGCGTAGAAAAACAATTACAACTGCCATGCTTGTGTGCCATACGTGTACCATGCTAATGCCGTACTGTTGCCAAACTTTCACTACCCTCGCCATACTGTTGCCATACTTTGGCTAAAGCTGTTGAAAGTACGGCAACGGTAAGGCGATGATCCCACCCACCCACCCTAAGTTGACCCGTTTGACTAATACCCTTGCGCGGACAGTCGACTTGCGGGAAAGGTTCCGCGGCTGTCATACTGAGAAAACTAATTCGTAAAAGATGCAAAAACTTCGTACTTTTTACGATGTATATCGTAAAGTATACGAATTTTGTTGTAGCTTTTACGATATATATCGTAAAGTGTACGAATTTTTCGTAGCTTTTACGAATTAGTTTTCTCAGAGCAACAGTCTGGCAACAATATGGTATCAGTATGGCAACTGTAGGGCAACAGTATGGCTCGCGATCATGATCCAGCCTTGACGCCAAACGCTTACCGTATCGTTGCCTGCTTGGTGCCATACTACTGTCAAACTGCTGCCAGACTTGTTGCCAGATTATTGCCGGTCTATTGCCAGACTCTTTTTTTCTACGCGGGCAACGTTGCGAGAAACGTTCAGAGAACTTGCTACAGATGGATATTAGTCGGTTCCCGGAACGTTTATAAACAGTTTAGAACGTTCAACAAACCTGTAGGCAACGTTAAGTAGCTAAAAACATATAATTAAAATAAAAAACATAAAATAGTTTTGTGAATTAAATTGAATGTAAACAATTCCATTTGGTACTTCATCCTAAAATTGTACTGTAGTTGGCGACTCACTAACAGTCAGATGCCCTACATATGGCGTTAAACAGTCATGATTGTAGTTTTAACAGCACATTTTTTGGGTGTACAGTTAATAGCACAGTATTAATTAATTCCGATTAAGCAGACATTAATTAATACTATTAAGGAAAATGTATAAAAGCCTGTGAAACTTGAAAGAGAATGTTTTATGTAAAAGTACCTTACATTATCATTCAACCAAACCATTTTACGCATTTCATTTGTAACGAATCCAATAGTCAATTTGAATTTGAAAAACAATCATCTACCTATGATCTATTGCTGTCTAAACTAACATTTACCATTAGATCAAATGGGTCTAAAGGTAGATTACCATATTCAATATTAGCATTTAATACTATGAACTAATTCATAAATAGTTTTTAGAATTGTTGCATCAGAGTTTATATTAAATTAACGTAACACCAACATTGTGGCTAGTATTATACCAAAATTAGCAATATAGCAAAATTAATGTTACACTTGATGGTGATTACATATATTTAGGGTTGGTTTAACATCTTTTAGACTCAAGCACGATTTAGTGAGGTAAATCGATGATTTACCTTACTAAAAATTATATACCTCTTCTATACCTCCAATAAAATTGCTGATTGCAATGAAATGTTGAAACAGCTGCCAAGCTTCGACCTTTCGGAAATTCGGCTGGGAATGACCCAAAACGTTCTTACGCAAAGTAAGATCCGCGCGGGAATGCCGCGATGGGAACTTGTTGCGGGTAATTAAGCTGAGCCGCGAACTTCGGCCGAGGCTTGAAGGAGACAAAATATTTGCTTTCGCGAACCGCAAAGGCCTCTCTTTTGCGCGCAAACGTGTGCACCTAATATTTCGGTGTTAGACGTGATAAGTAGGATTTCCTTTGGTACGCTGAGAAAATTAAATAGTGATGCTAGCTATATAAATAGTGTTGATAGCCATTTGAAAAGGTGAAACTGTAGACACTATTTAAAATACTGAAAGAAATACTTATTTTCCCCTATTTTTAATACACAACCGAATATCAAAATGAACTAATGACAAAAATCTAAATTAATTAACCGAATATTAAATCTGAACTAATGAAAAAAAAGTTCAATTTATATGAATAATTAGTAAATATAACAAAATAAAAAACCTAAATACAGTTGTAACCATATTTAAAACTTTTTTTTCCTTTCAAATTTCAAATACTTTTAATAATATTTTAAACTCTTCTGTACTTTTAAACATTTTGCTTGTGAATTGTTTTATAATTAATAATTTAATTCTATTCACTTTTGTAATCAAAATAGCAAGATTGTTTCGCGTTTCCATTTATACCAGGACATTTCTAGTGAAAAGTATTACAATTTGTTACCATTTGAGATATTAAAAATTTAGATGGCAGAATTTACTATGTCGTTTTCTCAGTGTAGCGGGCGCGCTCGCGGCGATAGCGGTCCACCATGATGAACCGCGCGCACCGTAACGCGATTAGCCTGGTGACATTCGAGCGCAGCGTTAGCGCGTTTTAATTGAACGCACGACAGACTTACGCCGATCGCCCGATCGGTCCGCTTAATAACGCGCCTTTTTGCTTCGGTGTTCGTTCCAATTAACGCCGGGGACTTCCGGTCTGCCACTTCCGGCCGGATAATTTAGGACGCGTAATTTGCAGCGTGCTCCTAATGAAAACGCTCGCGGAGAATTATTTTGCCAATTTTAAAGCGCTCGTCATGACTAATGCAAGCTTGCGGCGCTGCGAATTTATGGAACGGTTTAATCCAAGCATTCGGGGAAATTATCTCGTGGGGGTACCGTTGAGTATGAGACCACTGTGGTGTGAGAGTGTATCGAGGGTTTTTGGGTGTTGAAGGGATATGAGGGTAGAATTAGAATAGGAAATCCTAAGAGGTGTTAGGATCAGGCGATTTTAGTTGAATTGACAGGTTTTAATTGAATGAACCTTTTAGCTGAATGTAGATTGCCTGCGATTAGAAGGACAGCATTGTTGACACTGGGAAATTAAGCTGTTGAGTCAGTCGAGAGAAATTGATGTTTTAATTGAAGCCTTCGGTTGAGTTAGCGTTCGAAGCGATGTCAAAGTTTATGTTGAAATAAAATAATACGTGCTTTAGAGTAGTCAATCTGCACGATGGATCATGGTATTAGTGCACGTCAATTTTGAAATAAGAGTAATTGTAGGCTGTCTTGACTTCTTAATTTGCTATAGGATATACTTATTAGATGAATTACCTTTTTGCTTGGTATTTCTATTAGAAGTAATGTTTTAAATACTTATGTGCAACAGAACTGTTTACTTTAGTTGAGATAACTTAAGAGGGAATCTAAATGAACTGTCGAAACTAGGAGCGTTTTGGGGATCTTTTACGAGCGAACGAAGTACTGGATTAATGAGGGCCTTATTCCATTTGATTATTCATCTTTCGCAGAACTATTTCGTATTATCTGTGAATTAACGATGCCGTACATTTTAATGAACTGGTTTTAACCCAGGACTTGAATTAATAATCTTTCTCTCTATCTATTTATCATTATACATTTGAGTCAACCCTGACTGACGTGCCTTCTGTAACAGAAAACAGAAAACATTGTTTCAACGACAATGTTTCAACATTGTCGTTGAAACAATTATACAGTTTATGAAATTTTATCGTCAATAAATATGTATAATGTCTGAAAAACCTGGAGTAATGTCACTAAAAAAATGAAAAATGGAAAATGTCATTAAAAAAACTGTTTGATGATACAATACCCTAAACTGTATGATTTTTAACGACAGTGTTCTATTCATTACAGTTCGCAGAATTCTGTATAACCATCAGAACTGAACACTTGGCATCGTTTATTCAATCGTCACCATTCAGATTTTTTTATTTTATATTAAAAACTACTAAATTGTTAGAAGATTAGTAATAAGAATGTCAGTGGATTTAATTCATAATGGATTTAATTAATACTAAAATTGATCGTTATGTTTTTTTGAAAAACTAAACGATCTGAGAAAACGTATTTGGGAAACCCATATTCTTGTCGTTGTATTTGAGAGATTTTTTCTTAATACCAGTATGTTGGAAAATAATGTTAGTTTCAAAGTTCAAATTAGAAACCAGTGTATTCTATTCTAAAATTCTGTATTCGTGTTTCATTACTTTTTAATTAATTTTTGTGATTGTGAATTAATATTTGCTGATTTAAACTTATTCATTGATTGATTTTTCTTTTTATTCTATTTTATATTAAGTCGAGGCAAATTTTGTTGTAATACATTATGTAATAGAGTTATATTGTGAAATGTGTATTTACTTATTTATGTAGGAGTGACGTGTTAATCAATATTATTTTTGTTGGATATTGGTTTCTTTGATCGAATCGCATTGACTGCATGTTTGGGATGTTTTTTATTGAGACAGATGCCTCAATTAATCATTATGTTTTGTCCAATATTCTGATAAATGTTTCAATAAACTTTGTTTGTATAACTATTTTAATTGACTTTTCTGTATACTGATTTGTTTTAATACTGACTTTAATTTGGTGCTTTATCATTATCGTTATTAAACCCGCTTTTACCATTGTTAATTGTTTTTTAAGTTTGACATGATATTTTATCAGTTAGTGATGTTGTTACTATTTTATTTGTACTTAATGCAATGTTCCGCTGATACCGGTTGGTGCATTTTTTTATTATTATTTTATACTATATCAACTATTGTATTGACCGATTTTTTGATCGCATTCCTGTTTTAGCCGATTATTCTTTTATGCTATTCTTTATGTCCAAATTCTATTATTAGCATTGATGTTTTCCCCGATTGATGTTCTCATCGCTGTCATTGATCTCTGAATCCCTGATCAATTGATTGTTCAACTCACTGTAGACCGCGAACCATTTCTTGACTTTCAAATCCAGACGATTTAGAGCACTGTGACTGCAGACTAGATGTATCACTTAATCGCCTATCGTTTGATCGTTCAACACTTTCGACCGCTAAACTGTGACCGGTTAAATCCTAAAAGTAGAGGTATGGACGGTGCAAATGAAAAGTAAAGACTGTATTTTAAATACTGATGCTTTATTTTATATAAAGTATTGTATAAATGTATAAACGCTATAAATACGTGGTATCTATCTATGGTGGTGGGGTGCTAGTCGTGATCGCAAAGAAAGGGTATGACGAGGGCGGGCGGGGTCGGGGGCCGACAACGGCGTGCCATCTATGTACATTAATTCACTCACGGGAACGGCTGACCTACCATAATCTACCGGTTTGCTTCACTAACATAACATGTGAGCCATGCTTTGTGTGTGTATGTAGATGTGTGTATGTGCGCGCGCGTGCGTCCGTGCACACATATATAGAACAATATACGTGCACGTCCGATGGGGTTTGCACACGGTGGAGCTCGGTTGTGTGGCGTCATGTGGATGTTGAGTGGCGTTGGAGACACAACGTGTACATATATAGATACACATATATCGGACATATACATATATGTATAGATGTACGGAGGACCAAACGTATTATGCGCATGAGTATGTAATAATTATGCATGTATGCTTAGGTGCGGCAGTGAGTATAACAACTGTGCGTGGCGCGTGCGGGGGCACGCACCCCGTCACTGAGAGATAGTAGGAAATAGTAAATAATAATAAAAAAAAAGGACACGAAGAAGAGAGACAGCAATTAATTGTGTATCATGCGTGTGTACGTGTGAGCGGCGTCCCGCAGGCGATGTTGGGCCCGCGGGCGCGGAGCCGCGCGCCAGCCCGGGTCGCGTTCAGAAAACAGAACAGGCCCGGTTGGCGGCCGCTCGCTGGAGCCTGCTCTAGTCGGGGGGCCCGTCCTGGTGCCGGGCTGCGTGACGCGCCCCGGGACACCACCGTTCGCTGACGCCCGGGTCGGCACTGGCATGGCCGCGCGGCCCCCCGCCGGAGCCCCGCGCCACGTGACTAAACGGCGCGGGTCCGCGGGGGCCGGCGCCGCG